>JAYKAV010000147.1:88291-187187 GCA_035582835.1 Phoebastria nigripes | reverse complement strand
TGGCTGGAAACATATCCCGTGCCCCATGCCACCGCCTGGAACACTATCCTGGGCCTTGAAAAGCAAGTGCTATGGTGACATGGCACCCCAGAAAGAATTGAGCCAGACAACGGGATACATTTCCAAAACACCCTCATAGACACCTGGGCCAAAGAGCGTGGCATTGAGTGGGTATATCACATACCCTATGATGCACCAGCCTCCAGGAAAATAGAACGATACAATGGACTACTAAAAACTACGCTGAAAGTAATGGGTGGTGGGACATTCAAGCATTGGGATACACATTTGGCAAAGGCCACCTGGTTAGTCAACACTAGGGGATCTGTCACCCGAGCTGGCCCTGCCCAGTCAAAACCCTTACGTACTGTAGATGGAAATAAAGTCCCTGTAGTGCACATTAAAAATATGCTGGGGAAGACAGTCTGGGTTAGTCCTGCCTTGGGCAAAGGAAAACCCATTCATGGGATTGCTTTTGCTCAAGGACCTGAGTGCACTTGGAGGGTAATGCGAAAGGATGGGGAAGTCCAATGTGTACCTCAAGGGGATTTAATTTTGGGTGAAAATAGCCAATGAACTGAATTGTATGATGTTAATTGCTATATAATGCTGTATGTCATATCAAAGGTGTTGCAGTAAGAATCACCCAGATTAATGAAGAATGAACTCTGATGAAACCGAGCAAAGTGCAACAATGAGAAAACCAGATGAGCGCAGYGATAATGGAACCAGAACTGGCTTCAGCATGCAACAATCCAACACCACACACCATCTCTCCTGCCCTGAAAGACTGCCATGACAGATGGAGCCCAAAAGTCATGGACTAAATGAACTCAATGGACATTTTAGAGGGATGGCCCATAGACTAAGGGAATGATATCTGTGTATATATCGAAGGGCAGGAAAAATGGTGATGTTTAATTGGAATGTATTGGAAAATGTGAGACCTGGGCATGACGTAGATGGTATAGAATAAGGGGTGGATATCATCCTGGTTCCGGCTGGGACAGAGTTAACTTTCTTCCCAGTAGCTGGGGAGGGTGTGCTGTGTTTTGGGTTTGGTATAATAGGAGCGTTGATGGCCCATTGATGTTTTGTGTGCTGCTGGGTGGTGCGTGCACCGGGCACTTTTCGGCCTCCCATGCCCTGCCAGGTGCACGGGAAGCTGGCGGGGGGAGCATAGCTGGGGTGGTTGACCCAGCTGGCCAATGGGGTATTCCATACCATGCAACGTCATGCTCAGTATAAAAACTAAGGGTGTGGGGGGGACTCTGGGTTCCGGGACAGGCTCACACATTTTTTCGGGCACGCGTCGGTTCAGCGGGTGGTGAGCAGTTGCATTGTGCACCGCCTGCTTTGTATATTGCTGTTGTTGCTGTTGTTACCACTGTTACTATTACTGTTCTACTTTGTTTTATTTCAAATATTAAACTGTTTTTATCTCAACCCGTGAGTTTTCCTACTCGTGCCCTCCCGATTCTCTCCCCCATCCCACTGGAGCGGGGGGCTGAGCAAGTGTCTGCGTGGTGTCTAGGTGCTGCCAGGGTTAAACCACGACAGCCTCACATTATCTAATTAGCTCAATTAATGGGAATTGTCATTACACTGCAAGTTTGACAGGCAGATGTCTGAGCAGAGCTCTTAAAGGAGAGGCACAATTAGGGGGGTCACAGTACCAGGGAAAAGCCCACCCTATTGCATTGTATGTGGATGTCGTGGTCAACCACCCCGGCTCTGCTCCCCCCGCCAGCTTCCCATGCACCTGGCAGGGCATGGGAGGCCAAAAAGCGCCCGGTGCAAGCACCACCCAGCAACACCCAAAACATCAATGGGCCATCAACGCTCCTATTACACCAAACCCAAAACACAGCACACCCTCCCCAGCTACTGGGAAGAAAGTTAACTCTGTCCCAGCCGGAACCAGGACAGTGGAGTAAGGTACTTCAAGTTTAAAGAACATGGCTTTAGCATACAAACTTGTGTGGCTGGCAAAATCACATGATCAACCCTTCTTACTTCTAAGTAACATTAAAAAAGGTAAAAAAAGTGCAATAGAAATACACATTTTCCATATAAAAACTGCTTTCTTAGCAACCGTGTGACGATGAACAGGGAAGGCAGAGTGCTAGGTAAATGCAATGCCTGTAAGCTAGCCTCGCTTGGATATTAGCTATCCAGCTGGTGAAGAAATGAGAAACATCAATCTAAGGTACCTTAACTACATTTTAAAGCAGAAATGTACCTGTATACCCTCAGGTACACTTCAAGAGGAAGGGCTTGTATTTTTGCATGTTTGGTTGTTGCACTGTAGAGTAGCAGACATTTTTCTGTGTGACTTGGCCTGGCTTTGAAAAGCTTTCAAGTTTGGGGTAGGTTCCCTATCAAATGATATAAAGGAGGGAAAGGGTGTTAACAGTCTAAGGAGAGAAGGAGGGTGACATGAAGAGAAGCGACATTAACTGAGTGCCTGGAGTAACACCTGGTCAGGGAGAAACATCCGTAAGAAAATTTAAATATAGCAGCACATTGTCTCAGCCCATTTCCTTGACAAAACATAAGGCTGAACCTCTTTTTTGTTGCAGGTGATTTTCAGGGGGTTTGGGTATGTTTTTTTTTTTAAAGAAGCTGGTAAATCAGAACTGATAAATGAAATGAAAAACGATTTCTTCCCACTTAAATGCAGCTCATTATTAACACCCAGGTCTGACTCACGATACAGGAAATATATTTTAGTCCTCGCAGGTTATTGTGACAGTCACCACGAGTGCCGAAGCACAGTCACTGACGTGTGCCAAGCTGCGACGGAGCCGGGTACCACCGTTCGCCCGTAGAGAAATGTAAAATGTACTTCTGGCTAGGATAGATAAGGCAGCCAATTTAAGATGCGTTTTTAAGCAGTTCTAAATGCAATTCATCTTTTAAAAGCAGATTTAAGTTAAGGTCCTGGTGCAGTAATGCAAAGCTTCATGTCAAAAGTCAGTAATTTTCTGCCATTTCTGATTGCTGATTTGAAAGCAGCAAACAACTGAGATCAAAGTTAAAATGTTTCAAATATGAATGCATTAAAAGCAAGTTAACATTTCTGATTGATCTGAACATCTAACTTTGACTCTCCCTTCTTAGAAAAAGCTGACCATACCAAAAAGTGTCCAAGCCTTYGGACTATTAATATTCAATTAATAAAGTTTATTTCCTGGTTTAGATGACTTAATTGGAATCCACCTTCAAGTTTTATAATGCAGTGAAACAAGTACTGGAGCAATTGTTTTAAAAAAAAAAAAAAATCTGTGCCATTACTGATGGGACAGGATTTGTAAAAGGGTGTGTGGAAAGACGGCATTTCTAGCTGACTTCAGTGGGGAAGACAGCTGAACCACAGTAATTGTCAGAAACATGGTAGGGTGAATGAATGGATAAATTCAAGAAAATCATCCTTGGCTATGAGAATAGTTTGCATCAGAAACACAGAATAACATCAAATTGCAGTCCTTCTTTTCTCCCATATAAAAGAAAGCAAACCAAGAACAGAAACTAAAAAAATGCTTTTTAAAGGAAAAGAAGCTTAAAAATGGGACACAGGAACTTGTRGAAAGACAAATATGAAAGATCTCTTAAAGACCCAGTCACCTATTTAGCACAGAGTCTCCCAAACCCTCATTCTTAATTGATACAAACATATTTCTTTGACAAAGAGCATTTCACACCCTTGTACCTCTGGGAGAGCCCGCTGATTTACAGCCTGCCGGGAAAGCCGCCGTGGGCAGGCTGTTATAGCCGTGTTCGGTATTAGTCACCATCAGCTGTATCTGCAAGAACATCTCATGGCTTTCCTGCTCCCATCAATTCCACTTTTTCAAAGATGGGATGCCTCCAGCCACATTTCCGAAGGTACTTAGAGACCTTGAGACTCACACCTGGAAGGCAGAGACCTTGACAGCATCAGCAGCCCATGGCCTGGGACCCTCTAGCCAGTGCACGGGAAAATGAGATTAACAGAAAGTCTGAAATCTTCTGAGCCAACCACCAGTCTCTGTGTGAGAGTCCATAATGTGGATCCTAAATCCACAAAGCTTATTGTGGTTTTAGGTGCAATCATATGGCTCGAGGTGGCCTGCGGGATTTTCCCATGCATTTAAGCAGTCATGGATCATTAGGAATTAGGCAACAGGGTGCTTTAAAAAAATCCCACTGGTCATCCATCTGCATGTCTGGGCACATAAGTGTGTTTGATCATCTGGTCCAGGTTCTCTTGCGGAAGCCCACGGTAATTCAGGAGTTTTGCTATTCTCGTCCTCGTCATCTGACCTGGCTGCTGGCCCTGTACAGGGCACCAGGCAGAGACACCACCTGCAGTCCCTGGTCTTCTTCCCCATTACCCAAAGAGCCCTTGTGAAGAGCATTTCATGTGCACAGCAGAGCATCTAACAAATCAAGAACAAGGAATAAGTCTGCTGTCACACACTACAGACTAACCTGTCTAAAATGCAGGTCCAACCCTGCCTTAACCCAAACTCTAAAAATGGCCCTAGATCTAAACAATCAGCAGTAATAATCTCAGGATAGGCTAAAACCAATCATGCACAAGAGTTATCTCCAGCCAGTTGTCTCCGATTCAGAGTATACCCAATTACCAGAACAGTCTGGTAGTGGTACTCTCTGTAATCAGCATCGATAGCCTGGCCCCAGGCTGAGGCTAAAGTGAGTGGCAGGCTCACCCTTTGCCTTCAGGACTGGATTGGCCTGGGGTATGTTTAAAATCTTGAATTTAGTCAGACTTTAGAGGGAGTTCATGATCTGCAGCAAGTGCAAGGCTGGAGCTGGGTGTCCATCACAGGCAGGCGGGAGCTGCTTGTAGGTCTAGGCTAAATATAGCTTGGAAGGTCTCTGGGCCTCGCAAAGATCTGGTCATTAGAGAAAAGCAAATAACTCAGATGAGGAAGAGCTTAGCAAACACACATACTAACTGGAAACAAGATAACGTTGCACTACCTGTTTTATAGCACGTTCTTAATTGCTGTAATCAAAGAGTCTATAAGGACACGTCTGCAGGTGCAGTAGGACCACTATAACCTACTTACCGTATTTATTTATAAGCCTGAGTTTCCTCCCACTTTCTTTCTTTGCATGTGAATGGAATATCTCTCAGTCTAGGCTTATTTTTTTATTATGGTCCTACAGACGGGAGCACAATGAGCCCCATACCTGGAGTTTCCAGGTGCTGCTGTAATACAGATAAATAAATGACTGATAACAATACAGCCAGATAAATAAAATACACTGGCCTGATACGAACTACTGCATTAGTTAGGCAATTTCCGCTCAGTAGCAATTTCTCACTCAGGGTACTAACCCACCAAAACAAAGCAAGAGGGTTTTTTTAGATTTTCATTACTGTGTGTGTTAAATTACTCTTTGATAATTTTTAACAGGAAACCATTATTAAATATTAAAATTAAACAGCTAGATCTGACATAATTTCAAATTGTGATGTGATAAACCAGAATTTGTGAATTATTGACTGGAAGCCAGACACTGATTTATAACCCTGGGGCTCTTGAGAAGTATCCCAGGCTCATAAGCTTTCCGTAAGTGATAGATTTTGCATTTAGTTTTCTGACTTCACTGAAATCCATATGGAAACTCTTTTTCTTTGGTCCAAATCCACCTATTTGGTTTACACACAAGACGTCCCAGCTACCATATAGCTGCCATAGCTTTGGTTTGCTTTTGAGATCCGTCTGGTTTAGATGGCAGGATGGGGATTCATATAAAGCACTTGCTTTTTGCCAAATCATATCTCCTTTAAGGGCTACACTTTCACACTCATGAAAGGTGTTTCTCAGAGCTGTGTATCTACAAATGGGGGTAGTCCCAGGAGAAGCTTTACCTTTTCTTATTCCTAGACACACACTGTGCAGATCTCAAGACAGATTTGGACAATTTGACACACACACACAAAAAAGTAACTGTAAAATTTGTTTTGGATTTAATTTTAGAAAATATTCATTTAAATACCTTACTGAATATCACTAGAATACTATCAATGTCATTCTAAGTTTGTGAAACAGTTGAGCTGTGCAGAGTGGGAAGGAAGACGATGGCATCTTTTCCTCTCAGTTACCATTTAGAGAAGAATATTCTGAACTGAACCTTGAAAGTAATCAAAACCTGTAATGCTTTTGATTTCAAAAGAAAACACAAATTAATGAAAGAAAAGATGTTCTAGGAAATATTTCCTAATAAGATTTTTCCTAACACTTGAAAAATGAAAGCCTTTCTGAAAGGAATTTATCCTTACTAGGTTGTTTGGTTGTGGTTTTTTAACCCAAMGGGTTTTTGGGGAAAAAGGGCGGGGGTGCTATAAAGCATTGTACAAAGGAAAGTTAAAAGCACCCGTGTCTTATAATAGCTCGGTTTGGAAATGTAAAGGAGGCATGTTCTCCTCTCGACTTTTGCATTACAAAGCCACGGCTGCTCATTCCGGGTATTCTGCTGTTTCTCATCTTCTGACAGTGGCTTTTCACAGGAAAATTTCACAAGATAAATAGAGACTCTGTCMCAACAAATTCTGGCCTATCTTCTGCTGAATTTTGCTTTAAAATGTTTGCTGGCTTTTAGTGGYTAATGGTCATCAGGTGATAACACAAGGTGGGAAGGGGAAAAAAGATCCTGTGTTGGATTTACATTGGTGCTCCTGAAAGTCATGTGGCCATGCAAGAGCAGGTGCAATCCCATGGGAAACACAGAGCAATGGTCAGTTCAGCTTAAAAATCCCCCTCCCACACGTGTTGAGTGCTGCTGGGCACCTCACCCTAAGCACCAGGGTGAGGGGCCAGCAGAGCATGGGAAGATGGCGCAAACCACTATGGAAAACATTTGATGCTGCAGCTGAAACTTGGTATTTATTTGCCAGCTACCAGGTAAATCCCACCTCCCCCCAACACAATGCGATGGTTTTTGGCAGCGCTGCCCACCCTGGGGCACCATGAGGGAGCACTGGGGCTCTGCAGTGGGTCTCCTGCCGCCCTCCTCATCCCCATGCCGAAGAGCAGCTGCCTGCCTGGGGCAACCAGTGCTGCTACGTCCAGGGTCTGCTTTGGGGCCAGGACATCAGGATCACTCCTACCTTAGCTGCCACCGTAATGTCACCAGCACAATCCCCCACCCCCCAAATCTGCTGTGTCCATGTACTCTCCAGTTCTACGCCACCTGCACCTCCCTGATTCCCTGTGTCTTCTGGCAGGTGACAGTGGAGGCTGCAGTGAGGATGTCTTCTCCTCCCTGATTAGTCGTGGTCCCCCGTCTTCAGGATGGTCTGGCAGAGCAAAGCTGCCCTGCCTGCAAAAGGCTCTCCATGCCCTCTTCATACCACCAAAGTGGGGTTTCCACCCCTCAGATGACAAGTGAGGAAAATTCAGCTTGACAGGCAGCTCTTTCCCCTTCACCAGGGAAGGAGGAGAGCAGCTGGCCAGCGGGAGGGCAGGGAGCACCCACGCCATCCCAATTTGGTCCAACACCAGTCACAGGGACAACATTTCACTCCATGGCTAGGGAGAAGGGAAATACCCATCAGAGGAGGACTGGGGAATTTCTGTCTTTAAGCACAGAAGACTTCCAGAGCTGAAAGCATTGCAATGGGCTGGGTTTCTAGGGATGGAGAGAGAAAAGGACAGAGAGAATTTTCTCTCCTAGAAGAGAAGATACATGGGATCATCTACACCCCCTCTTTGGTTAAATTAAAGTTGGGCATAACTGAGATGTATATTACAGAAATTGCCAAAGGTAAAGGTGGACTGTCTTTTAAATGTTTTACACCTATCTATGTACATTCCTCATGATTTCAAACCCACAATAAATAAAGGAGAAAATACTATCACCTACTTTTATGGTTACCACTTCTTGTTGGTTTTCCTGGAGCTTCCTCAGATTCTGACATAAATTTCAGCCTTTGTTTTAGAAACAAGGCTCTGTTTCTCATGGTTAGATAGAAAAAGATGAAAAGGTTAACCCTAAAGTCAAAACGCAGAAGCCACACCAAACAAATCCAGTGTTTATCTTCATTTCACAGCTCATTTTTTAAGTCTATCCTGCAATTTGGAGAGCTGATCCAATATTTTCAATGTCCCGGCCTGTCAAGAGTGGTATATGACRTACGCAAGGAAGGTAAGCACTAAGCACACTGGACTTCTACAGCCACATTGTGTCTGCCACAGAGAACACAGGAAGATTTTAGAAAGAAAATCATAGCACAGTGTGGATAGCTAAATATTGTGTGAGTGCTTTGCCTTGCTTCTGTCTTTGACAGCTTGTGAGGTAATAAACCTGGCATTTTTTAGATTTTTCTAGCTTTACTATACAGATGGGTGTTCTTGAAGTTCAAGAAAACACAGGTAATTGAGTGGAATTGCTCAGCATGAGCAATTAGCATGCACTAATTCTCCTTTAACTCCTTCTTTCTCCACTAAGGCACATCTGTAATGATAGTGCTAAGCAACATGAGTYTAGTTTATCACCTACAGATTTTATCATTTACATGGTCATTAATATATATATAGATACTAGGAATTACCAGGAATTAAGAGATATTATATAGCAGATACCTCACTAATTTCCAATTTTCATTTTAATAATTATTCATAGAATCATAGAATCATAGAATAGTTTGGGTTGGAAAGGAGCTTTTAAAGGTCATCTAGACCAACCCCCCTGCCATGGGCAGGGACATCTTCAGCTAGATCAGGTTGCTCAGAGCCCCCTCCAACCTGACCTTCAATGCTTCCAGGGATGGGGCATCTACCACCTCTCTGGGCAACCTGTGCCAGTGTTTCACCACCCTCAGCGTGAAAAATTTCTTCCTTATATCTAGTCTAAATCTACTCTCTTTTAGTTTAAAACCATTCCCCTTTGTCCTGTCGCAGCAGGCCCTGCTAAAAAATTTGCCACCATCTTTCTTATAAGCCCCCTTTAAGTATTGAAAGGCTGCAATAAGGTCTCCCCAAAGCCTTCTCTTCTCCAGGCTGAACAACCCCAACTCTCTCAGCCTTTCTTCATAGGAGAGGTGTTCCATCCCCCTCATCATTTTTGTGACCCTCCTCTGGACCCGCTCCAACAGGTCCATGTCTTTCTTATGCTGAAGGCTCCAGAGCTGGACGCAGTACTCCAGGTGGGGTCTCACCAGAGCGGAGTAGAGGGGCAGGATCACCTCCCTCGACCTGCTGGCCACGCTTCTTTTGATGCAGCCCAGGAAACGGTTGGCCTTCTGGGCTGCGAGCACACATTGCTGGCTCATGTCCAACTTTTCATCCACCAGTACCCCCAAGTCCTTCTCGGCAGGGCTGCTCTCAATCCCTTCATCCCCCAGCCTGTATTGATAGCGGGGGTTGCCCCGACCCAGGTGCAGGACCTTGCCCTTGGCCTTGTTGAACCTCATGAGGTTCACACGGGCCCACTTCTCAAGCTTGTCCAGGTCCCTCTGGATGGCATCCCTTCCCTCAGGCGTGTCGACTGCACCACTCAGCTTGGTGTTGTCTGCAAACTTGCTGAGGGTGCACTTGATCCCACYGTCTATGTCACTGATGAAGATATTAAACAGTACTGGTCCCARTACGGACCCCTSTGGGACACCACTTGTCACCRATCTCCATCTGGACATTGAGCTGTTGACCTCTACCCTCTGGATGCGACCATCCAACCAATTCCTCATCCACCAGACAGTCCACTCATCAAATCCATACCTCTCCAGTTTAGAGAGAAGGATGTTGTGGGGGACCGTGTCAAAGGCCCTACAGAGGTCCAGATAGACAACATCTGTAGCTCTTCGCATGTCCACTGATGTAGTCACTCTGTTGTAGAAGGCCATTCAAAGCAAAACTTTATGTGGACTCTAACCCAGCAGGTCCTGGCTTGCAGTTGATGGACTCCTGCTAGCCCCAGCAAACTGTGGCCATCCTGGAGTCTCTCTGAACATTGTCACTTACTGCCTTGGGTGGCAACAGTTTATACCAGGGACCCCAAACATTTTTGTAATACTAGACTGCTCTTAATCCTCACAATTTCATGTGTGGCACTGTGGAACCCATCACCAAGCCTGTAAGTGAAAGTATTGCTGCTGAAAGCAAAATTTGCCCATTCCAATGACACCCAAGTGTTTTATGAAAAGGAAAAATATGTTAAGCTTTACTGAAGAAAGTGTGACCACAAAAGCTAGCCTGTCCTGGGGACCTGGTACCGCTTTGCCAACACACGCGGCGTGCATTTACAGAAATCTGGAACTTACTTGCACTGACGCATCTCTCCTGGGGGCAACAGCCATGCAGAAACATTTGAAAAGCAGGAATGAGATGTAAATACATGAAACCTTCACACTGATTCTTTTCCGATTTGGAACTTTTTATGTGCTTTATTACCCAGTGTTTAGTCACAGTGTCTAAATAAAAGAAGTTGTGCCTAAATATCAGGAACCAAGGACCAGCATTTGTGTCATGCCCAGTGTGGGTCCTGAGCATACTGCACGATACATTATCTGTGAACTAAACCACTTAAGAACAAGGGTAACGTGCTGCCATTATATTATGTTACTTTGAATAAAAACTTTGGGGGTTTCTTCAGAGGTCTTTGTGTCTAAGTTGCTCATTAGGCTAGTGATGAAATTCATAATAAAATAAAATAAAAGAAAAAGAAAACGAAAAACTGAAGACAGTTCCCCTTGTCCCTGTTCCAGGTACCTTCTCGTGGTGGAAACAGAAACCATGAATGACTCCAAATGAGAAAGGCTCAGAGTGCAGATACCCAAAGGGCTGTGATTTATCATTGTGCTCCTTTACAAGCCCTTAGGGAATGTTAAATATCTCTTTTCTGGCACAAACAGCTGTAGATTTGTCCTGTTTTATGATTTACTTTAGATATTGTTTTCTGCTGCTTTGCATATTGCCAAAACAAAGATCTTGCATCTGTTTCATTTAAAATTCCTAATTCAGGCTTACAGCCAAACTTCAAACCAGTTTTGAGGAGTTAGCAGAATTAAGCAGTGACTTGTTCCTTTGTATTTGGAAAATGCTATTCATTTTAATACATTTGTCAATGTAAGTACTAAGTAAGTTTTTAGTATGGTGATTCTGAAAAATCACCTCCCAGAACACTATTTTCCCAAATTATGTAGTCTGTGATAAATTATTTTAAACAGTTTTGGATAAATCAAACAGCTGAGCTGAGTTTKAGGCTAAAATAAATGATGCCTTTATCTTACTTTGCACACTAATTACTGTAATAAATGTGACACTATTGTTGTCCATACTACTTAAGACTGCAGGAAGGTTATAATTCAGTTTTAATAGTTTAAAACAACTCTTTGCTATACCAATGACAGGGTTGCTTGTTTTCATTTAGTATGTTATATTTTGGAATGCACAAATAATTTATTTAAATAAAGGTATATACAAATATGATGAAGGAAAAACTCTACAGAATTCAGTACAATGGCTGCATGCACTGGGAATGATGCTATGATTTGCTTCAGAGGTGTGGAGTATGAACTGAAAACTAGGAAAAGTTTTGACGGTGTGCTGAAAATCCCATCACCACATCGAAGGGTCTTCAAACCTGCAATAGATATTATGAATAAAAAAAACCCATTAAACACATTTTAAAGCCCCTTCTGAAAAATCCAAAGTTAGAACTACCTAAAATTTTCATTTTAATAATAGCAGCAATAAGGAATACATATGCATATTTGGAGTTGAAGATTGTATATGCAACTCCCATCAAAGCAGAGGCATCCTGGTTGGCCAAATGTCTATACTTTGGTACCAGAACTTGCCCCTCCATACTGCTGCCCAGATGGCATGTTTTTACACCRAGACTCACTGCAAAGCTGCTTTATGCCTTTAAGAAGTGCTTAATGAAATTCAGCTAGAAAACTATGATATGTTGAAATACAAATAGAGATATTTTTCGCTCTTATGCAGGAGTAAACAGTTGCCAAAGAGAATTCACTGAGCCAAAAAAAAAAACAAAAAACAAACAAACAAAAAAAAAAAAACCAAAAACCATGTCCTGCTGTTAGCACCTTCAAACAAAACTGAAGCCCACAGCCACCATCCTAAAATATTATTGTGGTATTCCACTGCTCAATATCAAACATTTGTAATACGTGTTGAAAGGGGTGCTGAGGGCAGGATTTGGTCTAGGTGTCTTCTGCTTGCAAATAGCTGTTCTGTCTACGCAGCAAGTAAGTCAACAAGTGTAGAACATGGAGAGAGACTAGAGGAAATGCATTTGCCATAATTTTTGTCATCGAAAAGCTGGGCATCTAGTCTTCCATCACAGTCACTGGGGAGACACTGACACCTTGAGAGGGCAATTGATCCTGCCCATTTTCAGATGGAAGACTCATTTTGGAGATACCCATCCCTCCAATTGACTGCGAAGGCAGCCTAGACAACTACTTCACGCTAGATACTTAATTTTAAAGAGGCAGTAGTAGGGGAGATGCATCCTGTTGTTGAGTTTTAAAGGTTTTCTCGTGACTCCACAGGCTCGACAAGATCAGAAACATGCCACATCACATGTTTTTGTCATAAGACCTTATTTGTACTCAGGTCAAGGTGCCTCCTTTTTTTATTCCTTAACTTCCTATATTTTAACTGGTTTCTGTAAGAATCTCTCTCAACTTTCTTTATATCATCAGACATACACCTAGACTGCAAAATACTTTGGGGCATATATTAGTCAGCAAAAGTGAAATGTCAAACCAGGCCAGCCAAGCTGAATACAGTTAAGTTGTTTATTAATACCTCAATGTTCAGTTACAAAGTTCGTTCCCGAGAACTCATGAAGTGTGTCTCTCTCTCACTGATTCACTGAGTGCAAACTACATCTGCTCCATAACTGGCTGCGTCTGTAACTATTTCTAAAACATGTACTTCATTAATTTAAGTTCAGAATAATACCAGCCTGCCTTTCATTCATTCAGCCTGGCTTCCTCCAGGAGGAAGGCTTAGGCAGCTGTGTTGTACCTGGGCATATTTGCTGTGTGTCCAGCTGTCCACCCCTGCGTGGCTCCTCTAACTTCCCCACCAGCTTTCAAACCCTCTGGACAATTTCAACCAAGTCAGAGAGAGGTACAGATATCTCAGAGATATTAAGTTCCTGATGTGCCATGAAACACAGGACTGGGTAGAAAGAAGATTTAATTATGTCCTCACATGGAGGAAAAAGCTGGAGAGGGGTTCAGAATCCATACAGGGTTTTATCCTAGAAAACATATCCATAGGAAACTAGACATCATTGTTCCCAGTACTCCCACAATTGTCATCKATGAATGACAAATACCATACTCAGTTTAAAGTGCTGTTACAGGGGGTATGAAATAAAAATCTGTTTCTCATCAATTCTTGGTCTTAAATGCAGACTAGTTTGTTATTTTGCTCATGAGTTTTTGCTCCCTGGTGTGTTATAAATAGCATTATTGAAACAATAATAATAACCATAAAATTTTGTTATGAAGGGGTGAAAATTACAGAGAGTATTAGACTTTGTACTTCCCTGTGTGTTGCCTCAAATTCATGGCAGCGGAAATTTCCCATTATGTGAGGGCTCTGCCTTGTCATTACCAAACACAAAATAGTCTAATACATTTCACTGCACTCCGTGCAGTTTTTTACATAAGCATCTGCAGAGAAAACTGCATCCCCACAGCTGCGGTTAGTCATCAAACCATAAGTCAATGGTCTCCCTATGTGCAGAACCACAAGTCTCATGGACAACCTCGCTTGATGGCAGTAGAAATTTTGGTCACCTTTCAGTGACAAGATCATGCCCCAAGTTCAGTGCTACAGACTATTATGCTTACGTACTTAACTAGTCTAATTGAGCCTTTGCACAGCTCATGAAAATGCAGAGCATCTCAGAATCCTGAGATGACTACTGCATAAAACATTGATTTCTGCAGTAGAAGTATTATCAGCAAACTTCAGGCTATCAGTAAAGGCTTAAACTGAGCTCATTCATGCTCGATTGTAAGCAAAACTAACACCGGTATTTTCTTTCATGAGACAAAAACCCCCTGTATCTTACTTTTTCAACATACTTACTTTTAGCTGTGTAAATTGTAGTTACTACTACAGTATCTTACATTATAGCTAAAGTGTCATTACCTAACTAGATAAATACAGTATGTACATTTGAAATCCCACTGTTGCTTGAAACACCACTGTTACTTTAAACCAAGTGCAAATGGAAATATAAAGGCCTTTTCTCCCTTTGTAAAATATTAGGTACAAAACCAATGTGAAATACTGTATTTTAAAGACCAGTCATAGCCGTGCATTTGTGTATAAGTTAACGTATGTGCGTATTTACCACTCATACATCTTTAGAGGAAAAATTTAAACCCGTTTGAGTAGCAAATGAGTAGAAATATGCCATTTTTGGGGCTCTAATCTGTCATCAGGCATCAGCGTACAATTCTGTGTAATAAAGCCCAGTAAGGAGCAAGCATTGTAGGAATGCTTCCCTTCCTCCAAACAGCAGGTATGGCCTGCTCCCAAAATCAGGAAATGAGGAGTTTGGACTGTATTATATCTGGTAAGGCATTTCTTGCATTCATAGATGGTGCGAGCTCTTAACAAAAAAGGAATTAAAAATGTTTTTTTCAGGACATGTTTACTCAGCTGTTGGTGGCATATGTTTTCTCCCTCTGAAACATATTCATTGATAACAAATGAAACTGTTAAATCTAAATGAAAAGTGAAAGCCATCACAAAACTTCTTCATACATACCTGGATCTAGGAATATTTTCTGTGCTTTCCCTCAACAAGAGGTCTGAGATCAGTGTCTCTGGGCTTGATCTCTTTCCATATCTAAGGAAAGAGAAAAAAAGTATATTTTTGTAGATGTCAGTTTTTAAAAAATGAAGGCTAAGCATGGAACCATTAAACAAATCTTTTCAGAAAAACTGAATAGAGCAGACATAAAGACAACTTTCCAGCAAGTATTTTAACTTAACTTGACCTAGCCATGTGAGAAAATGTTCACTCTTCGGTATTTCTTTGGATATATTTTTTCCACAATCATGTTACATGATAGTATTGAGAAACTCTGACTAATTCTCAATTCGATGGCTGTTCCTGGATACTCTAAGGCCTTGCACCTTACTGATGTGAGCATGGAGGAAGGGGGAAGAAGCTGTGCACGACGTGACCTCCGAGCATATCATTCCTGCCTACAAACCCAGTTCCATCATCTCATTAACTTTTGCATTGTTTTAGATGCTACTGTATTGTAAATGAGGAGTCAATCTTATCTATTAAGTGAATAGAAAACTTTCTCAGATATGCCATATTATCCAAGGAACTAGCCAACATTTTTTAAGATAGCTAGTACATTTGGGGCTGCCCAACACATAGCACATTAAGTTGTAAAAGCGGAGCTACCCCAAAGTAATTATCACTTTTGAACTATGTGGCCATGGGAGAGAAAACTTTCTGAATCAGAGTTCTTCTTCGATTAAATGGGATATCACCAGCTACCTTTGTCCTATATTTATGCAGCAGCTGTCTTTCTATTGCTTTTTTTTTTTTAAATCCTGGATACTATACTTGTTCAACAGTTAAAAGTACTGCAATTCCTGGTTCTTGGGAAGGAATTTGCTCTCTTTTCCTGAGAAAACAGAAACAACAATGAGCAGCCAGCTCGACAGACACTTCTTCACTATAAGGATTCATTAGCCTAAGAGTGATAACTATAAGCAAACACTCCCTTGGTTAGAAAGAATTAAGATCATGGTTTGTAACTTGTGTATGTAATTAGTCTGAATCACAAAGTACATTAACAGATAACAGCTTTGCGAATGCCACTGGAGTGAAATTCTGATTCCAGAGAAATCAAAGGTGTAATTAAGGACTTAGATTTTATCCATTGCTGTCAAGATGTTTCTCCAATGACTCGATCTAAATTTTGGGGGAAAAAACCCAAAAAACATTCCAAAGCTATATTTCAAAAGCTAGCAGTTTTACCTGTTGATGGCATGACTTACTGAAAAGTGGAAACATATCTCACTTTTCAATCATTTTATTCAACTTTTTGTATTTTTACATTGCCTTAATTATTTTAGTACATCACCTGTGCCACAGAAAGACAAAGCATCAGTTTCAGAATTTTAAAGTAAATTTCTTAATCTAAACTGACTGAAAGCAGGTATCTGAAAAGAACCAGCCAGACATAGTAAAATGCTATTACAATAACGCAATCAAGCATGATGCTGAATCAAATATCTTGCACTCCATCACCACAAAGGGATTTCTTTCCTTCTATTTCCCTGTTCCAATTAATATGTATGTGACCTGGACTTCAACTGAGGGGGAATCTAATTTGCCGTTGTTTTAAAGAAATCGATTTAACAAATAAACAACTTGCTCCAACAGCTTACACTTGGGCAAAACTCCCACTAATCTCTTGGAAAGTTTTGTCTGAATAAGAAATGGGTAGCAACTCTCCGGAGTGCAGAGATTTGGACAAATCATGAAGACGACTGTGTTGGGGAGATACCTTTTATATGAGTCCCTTCAGCACCGCGGCTAGACCAGTGCTGCTGCCTGTGCTGGATGGATCCACCATGTCCTCACATAGCAAAGCTGCACATGAGGCTATTGCCAACTGCAACCAACTGGGCTGGCCAAGGAGCAGCTGCTCTTCCTATGATGTCAGATGCCTGAGCCTCCTGTCTGCCCCATAATTTTGCCACTGGGAAACAACCACGCTACAGCCGTAATAAAAAGAGGCCATGGACAAAGTCAATCTCTTCTTACTGAAGCAAATGCCTTGGGAGATCTTTGCTCCAGCTGCTTTGTGCTTTGCTCCTTGTCTACCCTGCCCAGCTCTGAGACAACGTGAACACAGAAAGCCAGGCCTTTATCTGCTGTTTGGGAAACACTTTCATCAAACATCATAGCTGTTTTAAAAGAACGAGGCTCCAAGTTTTGTGAAAATAGCTCAGCTTGAGACATCAAGGCCTTTTTTCGGGCAGGCAGACAACTCACAACTCCAGCTGAAGTCAAAGGGATCGAAGACTAAACGTACTTATTCTGATTAGGGACATAGTACCTCAGACTCAGCAAAATCTCACAGCTTCCTATGAAAACTTGGGTCTTGGGAGTCAAATCCCATTGATGTCCAAGGCTGGCAATGGGAGCTGAGGGATTCAGAAGCATCTTGTGGGCTTGATTCAGAAAACTGCCCAAAAAACCCAAGCTCGTAAGATCTGCTCCCTTCCACATTAAAGGGTGTTGACATGAAGTGGGAGCATCAGTACTGCCTAAGTCAGACACACATTCATACTCTCTGCCCTGCCTATGATTCAAGCCATTTCCAGCAGGAATGGCCTTACTGTTTTGCTACAGTACAGAAGAGCCACAGATGCAAGAGTAAGCTACAAGGGACAATAGGAAGAAGGCCTGTTGGTGAGAGGGAGTACAGGTAGTACCAAGGAGCAGAAGGAGGAGTGATTCAAGGAAAGATGGGCTCTGAAAAAAGCCCCCTGAATGAGGCAAGGACCACAGGACGGTTTTGAGGACAGAGGTGGGACTAATCCAAAGACACACAGACAGACATCTGCAGGGTAGGAGTCTGCATCTGTGTTGGGTCACCTTAGGCTCTCTTTATAGTCATAAAGACCTGGCACATAAGGAACAAGGGATCTCATTCAAAATGAGAAGTCTGAAACAGGCCTGCTGACTTGCACCCTTCAAGTACCTGTTTCCCTCAGCTAACCTGAAAGGGGTATAAAGCTGATGGGCACAGATGTCTAAAGCTAAGTGAGATGGATCTGAAGGAGAAGGATCTCAAAGGAGAGAGGGAGCAAAGCAGCCACACAGACAAAGGCTAAAGACAAGAAGAGAGAGATGGTCTGGAAGGAAGAATCTTCCTTGGGAGCTGGGGTGAAGACCCTGTGGGTCACAGTAGCTCAGAGTGGAATGACACTCAAATGCTTTGGTTAGGTCAGAAGCAGAAGCCAGGAGGATGAGCCAGAAGGTTATTCATAATCACAAAAACATCAAACAAGACTAGACAGGTGAACCTGAAGAGAAAAAAGCATCCATCTCATCCTTTCCCAGCGTGCTCTTACTGCTCCATCTCACCAGTTGCACAGTGACCAGGCTGCAGGCACCAGAGCTGCTGAGAGGCTGAGCACAGCTTGCTCACCCACCCTGAGAAGGAGTAGGGCGAGCCTCCAGACCCCTCATGTCCCCTGTTACAGGGCTCCCGAGCAGCACCAAGCACAAAAGGCAGAGGCAAAAAGCTGAAACAACAGAAAGCTTCGAGCACCTCCGCTGAAAGAGACCAAATGATTCTTAGACCAGTCCAAAATGCTTCAGAAGTTACTGATTCATTTTGCAAGTGACTGTGTCGCTGCCGAAACAGGGAACCTCCAGGAGCTCAGTTAAGCTTTCCAAACGGAGGCGGCAATTACTTTATTTCTGCACTGTTAATTCACCACACAGTGGAAACAGCACACCCTTTTTTTTTTTTTAGTTAACCTATGTAGTCAACTTTACAATGTGTATCATGAAGTTGCCATTGTGGTCTTTTTTTCTGCCAGCTTTCTTGTACTTCCAGGTCAATTCTGTTCCCTTTAAATATGAGGGGGTGGCTGGGAAATCTAGGTGAAACCTGAAGAACAAAATTTAAATTCTGCATTGTTTCACCCATCAGCAGCAATAACTATTTTGGTTCATTTCAGAACTCAAATCCACACAGAAGAATGAAAACAGTCTCACGCTCCGAGCTGTGTACTTGCACCCCAGAAATAAGAAAAAAAGCTACACAGTCAACATTAAAGCAAGTGAAGGTTGAATACAGAAGGAGTTTTCATTTGGTTGGTTTGGGGGCTTTTGTTTGTTTGTTTTTAAATATGACCTGGGTTTGGACAGGAACCACCTTTAAAATCGGAGACAAAAGAAACAAGAGATGAGAGACCAGCCTGGAGATCCCACCGCACACAAGGGAAAACGGCAGCAGGGGCAGAACTCGAGGATCAGATTATTTTAGCAGTAATCTAGACAAAAAGTTATCCGAGCACAGACTATCACACAGAAGCATGCCATACACATGAACGAGTTGTGAATATTGCTTTAAAAGTTCAGGACTGAAGAACTGTATTTCTATCAGCCTGTTCATCTGTGTTATGCTATTAGTGCACTGGCAGACAATGTTATGGGTTTGCTGGGAAAGCTCTCGGTTACACGATAGCCTCCTTTCTAATTTAATTCTTCAGATTTCTAGAGGGACAAATGAAAGCCTAATTTTAGACCTCTCATTTGGTTTTGATATTAAACAAATAGATAAATATGTCAAAGCTCTTCTGGGTCACACACTGTTCAGGGACCTCAGAGGAAACTTCTATTAATCACACAGTCTAAACTGGACAGATGCTCCCAAAGAAAATAATTTTTACAATAATTTGCACTTTTTTCAGACTGAGCCTTTACCCCTACTTTAACAAGCATAGTCATCCCCAGAAAGCCAGTTTAGAGCCAGGCAAGTTCAGGTCACACTCTTTTCTCTTTCAGCTTGGGCTTGGGTTCTTGCTTGTGGTCTTGAGAGAGTTTTTGTTAGGACTAGTGGGATTTTTGGCACTCACAGCTGCATGAAGTAGCTGGCAAACCACAAAGCATCTGGACTACTACAACTCCTCAGCAAGGCTAGAGGGGTACTTTTTCTCATCAAAATCTTCACTAGAGTCAGTGGCAGCAACAGAAGTGGGGAACGGCTCCTACTGCCCTATCTAACTCTCTCCAGCTCCCAGGTTAGTTATGTTTTCTCTCCCTTTTGGGGGGCTCTCCCCGTGCACGCTGCCCTGTGGTTCACGCTCCTGCCTGCCAGCCTGTCTGCGCCAGGGCTAGAAAGGGCTGAGAGAGCAGAGGCAGCATCGACACCCCTGCCCCTTCTGCTCCAGAAATTCAGCTCCAGACCCAGAGGCGACTCAGGGGTGCATCGTTGTCACTCTCTAAAGGGAGTCTGTGCACCACGTCTTACTCTGTGTCGGTGGGGGAAGCAGGGCAAGACACCCAGGTGTGAGAGGGCACCCCACTTTCCACCCCTGAGCCTCGCCAAGGAAAGAGGCAGCCCAGGGAGCGGGAAAGGGGGATGCTGGCCGGGCCGCTCTGCCTACCTCTGCCTGGTGATGAGGTTGATGTAGTGCCTCAGCGCCGAGTAGTATCTGGCCATGTCCTCTGCGGGGGCGTCCTCGCCGGGGCTGTCCGGTTTGGAGGGGTACGCCTCTGCCAGCGTCCCCAGGCAGACCAGCAGCGACAGGGCAAAAGTCAGCACCGACACCCACAGCCTCACGGTACCCTGCATCTGTACGGTGGGGTGGGATGGAGGAGAGCCGCCGTCAGCACCTGCCCCGTCGGCGGAAGCAGCGCGGCCGCCCCAGCGCGCCCCGGCCCGGGCCGCCCCGCGCCCCCCGTCCCCGTTCCCCATCCCCGTGTCCGCGTCCGTCCCCATGCCCAAGGCCAACCCAAGGCCAACCCAAGCCTAAGCCCAAGCCCGCCCCGTCGCGGCACTCACGGCGGCGGCTGCAGCGGAGCGGCTCTCGGCTCAGCGAGGCGCTTCTGCCCGTGGGTCGGGGCTCTCGAGTGCGGGGCTCCGCGCCTCGCCGGGGTGTTTTAAGGCTTCCCCGGCAGGCAGGAGGGGCCTCGGGCGATCACGCCTCGCCTGCTCCGGTCCCCTCCGCCCCGCTCCTCCTGCCCCGGCCCCGGGAGGGGCACCGCGGCCGCGGCCGGGCGGGGCCGGGCGGGACCGAGGGGGCGGGCGCCGCCGCTGCCCCCCCCGCAGCCCGCGCACCGCCCCCGCCGCGCCGGCAAATCCCACCCGCGGGCTGCAGCCGGGCTCTGCCCCCGGGCTCTGCATCCGGCCCCGCGTGTCCCGGGTCCGGCCGTGGGAGCCCGGGAGCCCGTCACTGTGGAGCCGCCGTGCCGCCCGGTGCCCGAAGCCGGTGGGGAAGGGGAGTGAGTGTGGGGAACGAGCTCACCCCCCTCCTATGGCACCGGAGGGGCCCCAGGCTTGAGCTTCTTAGCAGGAGTGCTGCCGAAAACAAAGCCAGGAAAGCAAGACGGTTTGGGGCAACCAAAAATACCAAATCAGTGCACGGGCTCAGACATCATACCTACCAAATGGGTAAATCTTGAGGCTTAACTCCCCAGGGGACTGGCCGCAGAGCTGCAGCAACGAAATTGTACCTCCCTCCATGCCCGCTCTGCCAGGGAGCCCCTCTACACCCCAGCCCAGGGCTACCTTCTGAGTGGCTTTTCTAAAGTGACTTTATTCTGGTTTATTTCTGTGCCTGAGCCACATGCCACAGAAAACAGCTCACCAATGCCGTGGGATCACGACAGCCCTTCCAGCAGCTGTTCTGACCCAAGGGAGCCACTGCTGAGTCTGGGACACAGCAACTTCTCCCAGCAACATGGGACTGATCCAGCCAAGGTGCCAGATTTACGTGTCTCCCTAAACTTGTCCAGACCTAGAGTGAGTGGGGAGAGATGGGCACCCTGGCAGTGATCTGATCCCTCGTACAACAGAGGTCTGAGATAAGCAGAGTGGGCATCTTCTGGTGACATATACCCTTCTCCACTGATTACAGCAGCAGCCTAGGCGACTAGGCTAGACTAGATACCTGACTACCAGAGTGCCTGAAGTTGGGTAAGATGAATCCAACCCAAACAAAGTTTCAGAATTTGTTGAAGAGTTTGGTAGAGTTGGAAACTATTCATACATATTAGTAAAATTAAGTTAATTCTTTAGAAACAGGTAATTTGATTAGCATCTTGATGACCAATGACTAATTCCAGTTGGAATGACAAATCATGACTCTGATCATGTCTTATTTTTACTTTAATTTGAAGGTAAAATAACAATCACCCAAGAACATTAGACATACTGACAAAAAGCTTTAAAACATATTCTGAAATTATATCATACATATACTACTGTAAATGTAGTTATTAATTTCTATAGTTATTACCATATGCAGTCATTGGCTTAATAATCATAGAATCATAGAATCATAGAATCATAGAATAGTTTGGGTTGGAAGGCACCTTAAAAGGTCATCTAGTCCAACCCCCCTGCCATGGGCAGGGACATCTTCAGCTAGATCAGGTTGCTCAGAACCCTGTCCAACCTGACCTTCAATGCTTCCAGGGATGGGGCATCTACCACCTCTCTGGGCAACCTGTGCCAGTGTTTCACCACCCTCAGCGTGAAAAATTTCTTCCTTATATCTAGTCTAAATCTACTCTCTTTTAGTTTAAAACCATTCCCCTTTGTCCTGTCGCAGCAGGCCCTGCTAAAAAATTTGCCACCATCTTTCTTATAAGCCCCCTTTAAGTATTGAAAGGCTGCAATAAGGTCTCCCCAAAGCCTTCTCTTCTCCAGGCTGAATAACCCCAACTCTCTCAGCCTTTCTTCATAGGAGAGGTGTTCCATCCCCCTCATCATTTTTGTGACCCTCCTCTGGACCCGCTCCAACAGGTCCATGTCTTTCTTATGCTGAAGGCTCCAGAGCTGGACGCAGTACTCCAGGTGGGGTCTCACCAGAGCGGAGTAGAGGGGCAGGATCACCTCCCTCAACCTGCTGGCCACGCTTCTTTTGATGCAGCCCAGGATAYGGTTGGCCTTCTGGGCTGCGAGCACACATTGCTGGCTCATGTCCAACTTTTCATCCACCAGTACCCCCAAGTCCTTCTCGGCAGGGCTGCTCTCAATCCCTTCATCCCCCAGCCTGTATTGATAGCGGGGGTTGCCCCGACCCAGGTGCAGGACCYTGCCCTTGGCCTTGTTGAACCTCATGAGGTTCACACGGGCCCACTTCTCAAGCTTGTCCAGGTCCCTCTGGATGGCATCCCTTCCCTCAGGCGTGTCGACTGCACCACTCAGCTTGGTGTTGTCTGCAAACTTGCTGAGGGTGCACTTGATCCCACCGTCTATGTCACTGATGAAGATATTAAACAGTACTGGTCCCAGTACGGACCCCTGTGGGACACCACTTGTCATCGATCTCCATCTGGACATTGACCACTACCCTCTGGATGCGACCATCCAACCAATTCCTCATCCACCCATCAACATCCATACCTCTCCAGTTTAGAGAGAAGGATGTTGTGGGGGACCGTGTCAAAGGCCCTACAGAGGTCCAGATAGATGACATCTGTAGCTCTTCCCATGTCTGCTGGATAATAATCCAGCAGATTCTGAAAAACAATATTCAGTTTGCAAGAGCAAAGCCAGAAATCGTTTTCATCACTCCAGAAACAGAATTTCAACATTATCTAAAAAAAACCTCTAGCAAATAAATGGCTCTTGCAGTGTGCGAGGAAGCTCACTGGACTATGTCCATTTCAAGCCATGGAAGCAAAGAAAATTTCAGAGCTCTTAACGTCACGAGATATTTTCAAATCTTCATGACTCCATAGTGCACTGGCCACAAACCTTACAGCAAGATTACAGGCTGCCTTTTATCACATACTGAGTGAAGAATTCTAATGTGTGTGAATAATTTTCCATGCCACAGCCAGCAACTCTAGCTCCTAATTTCAGCAGATCTTTGCATAGGGTGACATCGGGTCTTATAAAGTGGCCTCACTGCATCCCCGCACTCTCTGTCCTCCCACCAGCAGCACTCCTGCACATTCGGTGTTTACGTTGTCCTCACGTTGGCTCAACAGAAGCAGCTGATGTGACAGTCTGATACCTGTGACACTGCAAACGCCCTAGAGAGCAACTGTGCTCTGGCTCCATCACTTTCCCTTTGCCATGCTGAATCCAATAARCTGCCTAATCCAAAGCTTGCATTGATCCAGTTTATCAGCTTTTACAGGGTGTAGGGGACAAGCAGTGACAGCACCACAGACTGAAGCATCTGGGAAGGTGTGCCACAACGACAGCTCTCACCAGCTTCAGCCTGATTCTGCCATGACCATCTCCTACTGGCTCACAGGACTGGGGGCGACTTTCTCGCCGTTAAACTCTTTCACCACTTACGACTGAGATTGCTTCTCTCCCACTAGCACCACTATTTTTACACTATCAATCTTCAAGGTAGTTCAAAGAAAGAGGAATAAGCTAACAGACTAGCAAGCAGAGCAAGATAAATGTGAGGCCTGGCATCTACATGCTTACTTGGGCTATAAGGAGGCAACGACATTCCCCCATCGTGGGTATGTCTGTATTGCTTGATGCAGCAGTATGTCACACTGCCGCGTCTTGGCACAGACCACCACCCGGGCAGTCGGCTGTCAACATCTCCAGAAACCCCGGACGAATCCCTGCTCTTTTCCTGTGATAAGGTATGAGCAGTAAGCTGCTCCCTCCAAGGAAACGATTAAGGAATCATACCTGCTAAGTCCCTCTACAAAATGCTGGGTCTGGAGCAACAGCTCCCCACAAAAATAAGGTACGGACCACACTAACAGTCAGTTTGCTTCACAGCGTGAGGAGGAGTGAGGGAAGCCCTCTCTCTTATGCAGGAAGAGGAATCAAATTCACCTCCCATACAAGACAGCAGCTCCTGCAACCGCAGACTGCTTGGCAGGGTCTGGGGAGAGGTTTTCTTCCCCGCAGCACCATGACCCCAATCAACTCATCTGTTGTGTCTTACCTGTGGATGAATTAGCATCTCCCAGCTTGTGCTGAGTTTGGACTCATGCCCCCACTCTGAGTTGCCTAAAGGTTCATTAGATGTCAAACTTTACCACTCTTGCTGCACCTCCAGAATAACACTTCTTTCCGTACAGTTCCAGCATTTAATTTTGGAAACCCAAAATTTTAATCACCCTGCTTTCCACAGTGCCTATTTCTGTAACAGTATTGAGGCACTGCTCAGCTCCAGGTGTGTGCTTATGCCCCATTTTATCATTTAAGATGAAGCATACACCTTAGAGCTTTCTTGAGTCCGGAAACTTTTCTGTTTGGAGCCATTCTGTAAGTTCTTACAAAAATTTCCTCTCCCTTCTTCTGTTTTGAAACACTGAAAATCCATACAGGCTCACCCAGTTCCTACCATAAAACATATATTAAGCTTAAATAACATAGATATAACATACTTTGGATACATAACATAATCATCAGTATAATCTCAATGCAACAAATACTGGCATTTTTAAATTGATGAAACAAACCCTATACCTAAAGTTACAGACATATATAGGCTCTGGTGTCTCAGTGAGACTGAGCGTCCCTGGGTCCCAGTGATCTTAATGGGTGTTTTACAAGTGGTTTCCAGAGTCAAGGTCTCCTGCACGTTTGATGATGCCTGTTGATGATTACTCCACATGGATGCTTGCCCAGCATTGCTGTCCTCGCACAAAGCAGGCAGGCATTTGTATTCTGGCAAATGGCAGAGCTGCACTTTCCACAAGCAGCTTTAGGATGGGCTATAATGGTGAACAAGAAGAAGGAGAGGGTAGTTGGAAAGAAATGAGTACGACTCAGAAGAGCTGATGAAGAAAGTTGGGAAAAACTGAATGGAGTTAAAGAATGCAGCCTGGGAGAGAGAGCAGAAAGACACAGGCATAGCTCAGGTATGGCAGCACTTAGATATCCGCATTTTTTCTTTGCCAAATATTATGGGCTTGCAGATGTGCAACTCCTAGCTACGCTATAGCTAAGCAATCAAGAGCTTGAAGAGTATTTAACTACATACAGAGAGAAACACGGGCGTTTCAAAGCTCTGAGCAGGTATCAACACCAGGTACAGCACCAATGGGAAAAAAGTGAAAAGGAACATGACAGTCAAATTTTGCCCATGTTTTAGTGTCATGGCATTTAAAGAGTAAATAGACAGCTGTTTAGCCTATGAACTTCAGACTACACTAAGAACGGAAARACTTCCAAGATATCAACATATTAAAAGTAAGATTATATTGTTCTACAAGCAGCATAAATATGAAAGAAAATTCAAGTCATTTATTAATGATAATATATACGATTGCATCAAACAGGGGCATGATATTTGCCTTAATTAAAACAAAATTTAGTGTGATTAACTTCGGACAGAATATTATTTATAGCATGCTTTCTGTGGTAGGCATGGAATTAAAGCTGTTCTTTATTACTACAAGTACACATAACGTCATTTTCTCGCTGCAACAAAGCAAGGTTGTGTGCATCAGTGATCCTAAACTAACATTCCATAACAGCCCATTAATAGTCCTTGTTTTAAATACAAGAACAAGATCAGTCTCCTAGTAGAGGGAAAGTGTTAAAAATTGGAGCCCCAGGAAGAAAAGATTTATGTGGTACTAGAGACCTGGAAATGGCAGATTTTATCAGCTGATGTTGCCTGTGCTCTTGCAGTTAAAATGTCTCACTAAAGGTTTCCATAGCTGAGTAAACCTTCCAGAAATGCTGAATCTTTAGGACTGGAAGTTCAGTCAGATAAGCAGTGTATAATTATTCAGTAGTCTGAATTTATCTGAACCTATTTGGACAGAAAATGGGGCTGTTAATCTCACAAAATCAGGCTCWCACACACTTTATGGCATTGCTGATTTCAGCCTGCTTAGCAATACTTTCAGAAAAGCTTCTCATTGTGCTTTGATACATCACACCAGTACCCACATTTCCAAACTTTTATGTGTCCCTTTCAGTACTTCTATTCACCTCCCCCTGTGCGTACGGGTAAGAGTTGAACAGAACACCCTCTAATCCTAAAGCCACCACCCCTTCCTGTCTCTCAGCAGCAGTACTGTTTTCAAGAGGCATCCTTGTGAGTCCAGCAAGCGTTAAGAAGGTTTGTAATACTCCACCAAAAAGTAGGGCTCTGGCTAAGTACAAACAGCACGAAAATGTAAGAGAAAAGAAAAAACTGTTGGATCAAACCAAAGGCCCATCTATCTTGCCCTCAATGCCATCTAAAAGCAGATTCCTAAGACTGTCAGAACAGGAAAAGCATGTTACATTATTTTCCCAGCATACTTTTCCCAAACTCTCTAAAACTATGGTTGAGGGACTTCCTAACCAGCAGTCAAGGTTTGGTATATTATAGCAAACTTTGAGCATCACCAGCCTCCTGTGGCAGTCCCACAGCATTCCTGCTGTGCATTACAGGACAGGGATGGAAGTCATCAGCTGGCACCGTCCCTCTGTTACTGCTTTGACATGACTACCTGTGCCTTTCCCCGCGGCACCAGGACAGTCCAGCATTGATGCCAGGGAGAGGGGTGGTATTCACACACCAAGGCAGTGAGTGCCTTCACAATGCCACAGCAGCGTGACACTGCAGGCACTGAACCACCACGCCGAGCCACAGACCGACACCGGTGCGTGGCACCTCCTGCCCTCCAGCAGGGAAAGGGAAAGGCAACTCTCCTTGACATGAGCTACTTCTGGTGATGCAGGAATGGCTCCTGTACAACTACTGAACTGTGAGCTGCAGATGTAATACAAATAAATTCTTTGCTATTTAAAGCAATGTTGTTCATAGCTTCACATCGAAGGCCCTGCAAGCATTTGACTCACAATCACAGCAACATATGACTGGAAACCAGAAAAATAAAACCTGGTGTCAGTGGAATCTTATAATGAAAGTTGGTGTTTTTCTTTTCTGAAAACACAGCCAGAGAGACTTCTGAAATGCTGCAACAAGGTCAGAGGGGCATCAGCAATTGTCCTGAGGACACACGGTAGCATGCACGGTTTTGACAGGAACACAACGATACTCAAATAAGCAACAAAACCAAGCCCCCTATGTGCAACTGTAATAACATTTGCTTTGCTATACCTTCTTCCCTTTCCCACTCCCCCAGGACAACAGAAAAACAAAGACAGATTAGTGGGATGGAGATCAGAATGCTACCTCTGGCAACACGTCTACTGCTGAGACCAAAGTCAGTAAGGAACGGCTTACAAGAAGATAGCTGTTTAAAGCAAATGAATCAAGTGTTTATATCAGAAACAAAAAATTCTCCACACTGAAAGAAAGTGATTTTTCATGCGTATAAGATGAGGAAGTCGGCAAAGCTGTCATGACTTAAAGACAACCAGAATTACTAGAATTAACCATTCCCTGCTTCAGTGTACATCTTGACTTCAATCCCGTTAAAGAGGGAAATAGGAGGAAAAGTGAGAGAAGTCCAGACAGGCTACACTGTAAGACGGTGCTGAGTGACTCTGCCTGAAACTGAAACAACAAAGACCTGCCTGAAACATAAGAGATATCAGAGGTTGATGGGATTGTGCCAAGGACTGAAGAAATCCAATCACGCTTACATGGAGAACTGTCACACATCTTACCTGCAGGGAGTAAATCAGAGAGGCAGATATAAGAAAGACATCTGCAAAGGCTTCTGAAATACCCTGCCATGTGTGTTCATTTGCAGAATATTACCACTTACGGATATGTGTACCGAAGTGAATTCATCTACATCCAAGGCACTGGAGCTGAAAAACATCCTTATGCTTAAAATGTGGATATTATACACAAAAAAACCATCTTCTCTCCTARCAGATTCACAGTCCAAGCACAGTCAGAATCACTTTTGCTTCCTGTCCTGCAACATTGACACAGCTGAGAGTTAATATTCTCCCGTATGGTTTCATAATTTTGTATGTGTTGAACGCTTTATTACTTGTCATGACACGCAGCACGGGAAACCCTAAGTGCCAAAGTTGCAGCACTTTTTAAAAGCACATCTAAACTTGGAGTCAGGGGTGATAGATTGATTAATTTCAGGGTAATACAGGATGGGATTTGCCTCTGCTAGCTTTCGCTATCCAAAACATAGGCTCTTGCTTTAAGAATTGGTCTCCAGGCTCTCCTTGTCGTCAAAAAAAAAAAACAAAAAAAAACCAAACCAGGCGGCTGCAGAGCAATTCACATTCTTACACTGTTAAAACTAATTATCTATTTCATATTTCAGTTCTTATCATCTCCTCTTAATCCACTCACACAACTTTCTGTCAGGCATCTAGGTCCTGGTAAAGTAAATCAAAAGATGTCTTCAACAAACACGACTGAAAATGGATTCTGCCTGATGTAAGTACATTTACTCTTTTTTCCTTTGCTTGCATTTTGACAATATGTTCTTATTTACTAATATCATACATTACTTTATTAAAATTAGCAGYGATATTATTTATGCAAATAGAAGCAATTGAGCAAGCAGTGATACGGTGCCCCTCATCCTTCTGCAGTGCTGTCTGTAGCCTCACCTGTTAATTGTTGCCTGCTGAGAGACTGCATAAGTAAATATGGAGTTACTCACTTTGTAATCATCATGATTATATTTAAGTTTAAGATCTTGCGGAAATGCCTTTCTTTCTACACTCTCCCATGAGAGAAGGAACAGACAAATACTTTTGGCTYCCTTTATGCATTACACTAACCTCCACCCAAAGCAGGAAAAGACAAAGGGCTTTGTAAGAGCTATAATGCTTGAATGGGAACCAAATTCTGGGAAGCATCAGTGTGGGTCGGATGAAGGGATCAGCTGCAGGCTGGAAGCCAAAGGTGGCATGCTGCCAGCCATGCTACACGTACAATACCAGGGCTCTGCTGATAGCTGGAGGGATGGTCTACAGAGAAGACAGCAGATCAGGTGTTGACCCTGCTCAGATTTTCAAAAGCTTCAAGCATAGCTTCACAGAAGAATATTTTGGTACAGCTTTTGGCCTTTGCTCTGCAAAATGCACCCGGCAAAGCACAGACTTGCTACACAGGGTGTCCATCCTTTGAATCTTGAAAGGTCTGGATGTGAGATACCACTTGTTGTTTATACAGGCTTGATCTTTTCATTCCCATTTGTTGCCCATGTGTGTTTGAAGCGACTGATGTGATTAGCTGTCATTTGCCAGCACTTCACACACACCCCCCAACAATTTCCTGGCCACCTGGCAATGGGAGACTGTCACCTCACTGCTGAAGAGTCAGTGCTCATTCACAACAAACATTGGYACAAAACTCATAATTTTTACACAGGGATCAAAGTATTTTTAGTCAAATAAATGTCATCAGAAATCAATGCAGAATTGTATATTTCACTGAGGAGGAGGAAAGACATCCAGGATACCCACAAATCTGGTTTTTCTAAGGTACCCATCCCCACGGTATTTGTCTGCAACCATATAAAGTATGCATGTCTGTGAAATTATCTGTACATCTGTTTCTGGGCATGTAAGAACTTGCCAAACCTGTGATCATTTGCACACTTCAGTATGTTCAGATGGAACCAATAAAACATTGTTCTCAAGAAGCAAAATCTCAACTGTGCAGTGCAATTCCCCAAATCTTATGTGTTTGTTTCATAGCAGACTTGACAGATCTTTGTAAAACCAGCCAAAATTTCTCCAGTTATAAGAATTGACATGATCACTAAATATATTCCAAAGATTTTCTGGCATTTTCTTGGATATCTGTTCTGTGTATTTCCTATGCTCTTAATTGTTCAAAGAATAATAGTGGTTCCTCATTTTTCAGAAGTTTCTGGACAATATTTTTTTTGCCAAGCAGAAGAAAAATCACATTAAAAAGATGATGCATTATTTAAAGGTGTTAGATCAAACCAATCCCTGCTGTAACTTTCTCAAATCCAGCGGTGCTATTGAATTGTGGTGAATTCACCATTGCGATGAATTAGCACATCTGCTTTTAATGTACTGACCCTGCAGTGCAAAATTAATATGACATTACTTTTGCATTGCCATGATGATATTATTATTGAGTTTATATTCCCAGGTTTTAGATTCTTTTTTTTTAGTACAGGTAACAGCAATATGTAGGCAAAAGTCAAATAAAATCTCCCCCAGATCCAACCAGATAGAAACACACAGGAAAACCTTTGGTAAATATCRGCTTATCTTGGTGTTAAAGCTGCTTTCACTACTTGAAGAGACCATACTAATTCATCTGCCACCCAGGCTATATAACTACTAATGGAAATCATTTTAAATACGGTGCAACAGGACGTGGTAGCCTGTTTAATTACAGTGTGTCCACCTGCTCAGCTCATATCAGGGGCAGGACTCTTATCAGCTATGTTTAAAAAACAGCCTTAGGTATATTTTCAGGTGAAGCTTTAATCTTAGTGTTTACTGTGTTTGAAACCAGTGTTTTCAGCATGTTTCTGCCTCCACAATATCTTAACATGCCCACCTATCATGAGATGGATGATAAAAGTACAGTACAGGAAACAAACAAAAAGGAGACTCTTGGAGGCTGATTGCACAGTTCTACATATTTTCTAAAAGTCATACATTTACAGAATTGGTCCCTGCCCTTCTAGGGACCTTCAAGAAGGGTAAGATAACCCAYGTCCAGTTAAGTACTGAAGAGGATCCATCCAAAGGGGCAGTCTCATTWCAGTGTGGCATCACCATATGACTGGGGAGGCTTTTTAGTCCTGTGCAGCTTTTAGGGGCAAATTATTCCTATGATGGACTCCCAAAGTCTCATTTATCAGCAGCTTTGACAGCTGATGTGATATAACAGTGCTAGTACAGGTCAGACTCACTCTGGGTGTTTTTCATTGAAACCATATTTATCTGTTAGCTTATCTGTGCCGCTCATAACCAAAGTATCCAAGCATCTCATAAACAGCAGTGAATTCAGTTTAATTTGCCAGGGAAAAATACAGTCCCACTCCCCATTAAAAGCAAATGCCCTAGAAAAGTCAATAAGCAGTGCCTTTTGAGCAAAAAAAATTGCAATGTCTTCTGCAGGAGTTCAGTAGGCATCCCTTGGTATACCACATTCTCTGCGGASTAGGAACTCACCGCACAACCCCTGAAGCTGCCACTACATGAGCRAGTGGTCCCCCAGGACCAACACCGCCTTGAAAGAAGCCACTTGTTCCCAAAGTGAATTGCCCTGGGCTGGAATGCAGTAAAATTCCTTGGTTGGTGTTGATTTACTGCAAGATAGTGGGTGGTATCAAAGGATTAGAACATTTCATTTCTTGTCAAGGAAAGTGGGATGAATGTGCATTCCCAGGGAGGAGGAAATTCCAACAGATGTGAAGAGTCCTAGATCCTGACCCTTGCTTCAGGGATGGTGTATACTCTGTATACCAAAAAATATATGTACCTCTTGTATTTTAAGGAAACACTGTGAGCAAGAGCCAGCAGACAGGGTTGCCCCTCTCCCTAGAGAATTCCTCTCTTACTGGATTGAAGGGTCAAATTCTTTAATTTTCTCTTCTACACTGTTTTGAGCAGTGGCCCAGACCTAAAAGTTTTATCATTATAGTGAACATGCATGTGAACATGTTCAGCATACTCCCACCATGCTTCCTTTGCAGGACTCAGGAGGAGTTTAATCACCTCCCTAACCAAATTGCAACTGCTCCAAATTGCAGGGGAGCTTGATGGGCACTAAGAAGTCTGCTGCTTTCAAAATGGAGCCACCAGTTGACTTTGAGTGCTTTCAGCCCTGCTGCTAAAGAGCCACACTCCAAATCTCACCCAATGACTTCGGCACCCATATCCCACCTCAATTCCAGTTTAGGTGGAACTGAGACAGCATGCCTTCTGCTTTTTTTAGTTTGATAAATTAAAACTACTCCTGAGATCAGCATGGGCGCCAGGATCAGATTGTGCTGCATGTCTCTGCAAGCATGATCATTGAACAGACTAAATCTAAGCTAAGATCACCTCAAATGAAAAGCCACCTCATCCTTGTAGCTCTGAGGGGCATTCTGCAATTTCCCTGTAATTTCAGATTGCTCAGGGATGGGGTTTACATTCTGGCAGGGCTAGTGTCAGAGTTGTACCTGTTGGTGATTCCAGAATTCCTCTCAGCTGGATTCAGCACTGCTGATAAAGGTGTGCTCTTATTAAAAATATATTTCCATATGAAGGAGGTKGTGTCCCTAAATGCAAAAAACAGTGCTACTGCAGAGCAGGCTGTAAACGAAATTATCCTCCTTTGGAAAGTGTCTGGATGTCAATCTTATATCACTTCATGTGAATTACCTATTTTGCAAGTTTTTTTAAAAAGCATAACGCATGCAGTTTGCAATGGCTTAAAATATTATCATAGAACACAGTTGAAAAAAAATCTGTGTGATGGTAAGGGTGAAGATCATTTTCTTCTCATTGTGTTCAGAGTCCAACAGTATTGAGCTGCAACATAACAGACAGCATCCCAACGCACCCTTCCCCAAGCCACGGTGTCTGCGCAATCAATCACTAGCAACCGGTCCAGCTTTTCTTGTTGTTTTTTGTTTGGGTTCTCTAGTCACTTTTGACTCTGTTTGAAATCCCAAGCTCTTCTAGTCATTCTAACACAATTCAATGGGTTTGTGTTTCATTCTTAAAATGAAAACAGTTATTGCATCATTTATGCCGGCAAAAGTCTGTGCCTGGGCCTGATTAGCAGTCCTCAGGAAGGTGCTGTCTTTGCTGGGGTTTGGCCTGGACCCATTTAACTTTTATTAACGTATAACATCACCTACACACATGCTCCCATGAGACACTGATGAACCTGCTCCAGGAAAGGGGAGAGGCCAGAGGAGGGCAAACCTCCGTGTTGCTTTTTGTCTCTGCTTTTACATTGGTAGTGTAAATATTGTTGAGACATTACCAAGAAAGACCCTTCTGACAGAGAAACTGCATCAACTTAAGCCTCAAGGTTAACCTCATTTTACAAACAGGTAGAAAGAAAAAAAACAGTAAGCTTTAAAAAAACCAACCCCACTATTTAAAGTTACACACTCATTTCTAGGGATAAATTCTGGCTGCCGTACTGGAACAGAAAGRACACGGTCACCGCAGAGTGTCTCCTCAGGCTTTAGCTAGCTTGGAGGTGTCCCTATGAATAAGTCAGGCCTTTTGAGATCCACTGAGCTCATCTTCAAGAGTTGCCTGCCCACAATTTGTGGAGGTGGGAACATGCAGGGAAATTACATACGGCCATGTAGGAGAAGTGGCCACATCTGTGTTAGCAACTACAGTGATCCAGGGCAGTTCTCTGGCCATGAAGGCAAGGTGACAGCACYGCTTTTGTCCACACAGCTAAACTGTTTTCTCACCCCTAAAAGAGGGTACTTTTGTCCAAACAGCCTCTCTCTCTTCTGGTCATCTCTGACAAGTGCCACCTCTTGGAAGCTTACCATTTACAGAAGTCTTGGCTTTTATTTCATTTATTGTTTCATTTATTCATTGGGATTCCTTTTTAAGGAGGTTGCTAGACCTCACGAGTCCAAATCACTGGGGATAAAAGGATCAATGGGCCAAATGTGAATGACCATTTGAAGATGTTCAAGACCACATCAGCTACAAACCAATTTTTGATTATTAGAAAAGTGAAGGTCAAAATTTWAAAAAAAAAAGTCCAAAGAAAGAAAATGGATTATTATGTAGATTTGAATGTAGATTATGAGCTAGGAATTTTAAAAAACTGGTAAGTGAAGCAAAAGGATGCAAATCTATGGTAAATAAGGCTAACAATAGTCAGAAGGACACTTTGAACATGAAGAGAGCAAAAGGAATCCTAACAGTGGAACTGGAAACTATAAAATTGCCAAAAATAGTCCAGAAAAGGCAGAAGTGTTCAATAAATAACTGTTGTATATTTGGCCAAGGATCAGATGATGTGAACATTTCATAAGAAAATCATGAAACAATTTTCACTCCAACAGTGCATCAGAAGGACATCAAATAAGAGCTACTGATTTTAGACATATTTATAGTGCTAAGTCTCAAAACTAGCACATGAGAGTTTAAAAGGAGCTACGTGAAAACCCCTCCAGACCATTAGTGTTGATTTTTCAATAACTCTTGTAATACTGGGGAAGTTCCAGAAGACGAGAAAAAGTAACGTAACAACAGTATTTAAAAAAAAAAAAAATCAAGAGAGAATAACTGATGCAGCTCAGGCAATTACAAGATTGTCAGACTGACTAACATCAATCCCAGGCAAAATAAAGGAATGGCTGATACAGGACCCAATTAATAAAGAATAAAAGAGAGGCAGTATAATTATCATCACTCAGCGGGGGTTTTTGGCAAATAGATCCTGTCAAACTAACTTGCTATCTTTCTCTGATGAGATTACAAATTGGCTGATAGAGGTAATGGTGTCACTATATTTGGGCTTCTACAAGACATTTTATGCAGTTAGTACCATATATTGCAAAAAACGTTGATTAAGAATGCTATGAATCAACACTGCACACATTAAATGGATTAAAACTGGCAAGCAGTTACATACCAGAACGTCACTGTAAAGATGTGTGTTTTTAGTGAGGTTCAGTGGGGATCCAGTCTTGGTCCTACATCAGTTAACATTTTTGCCTGAGATGCGGAAGGAAGCATAAAGTCATCATTGATGAGAACTGTAGATAACACAAAGACTGGGTGAGAAGTATATAATTAAGATGATAGATGGCTGATGCAGAGGGATTTATGGTGCTTTATTATGCATCAGAGGTGATGTATGATGTTATACACACAAACACTTTCTCCGACATACACATAGACCAGCAGGAAGGTGCATAAAACAGGGAACATGAAAGCAAACGTTCAATGCTTAGCCAAATTTTACCACATGGCAAGGTGGACAGAAGAAAAAAACATTTTCTTTTTAAGAGAAAGACCAGCTGGTGGTCATATGTCTAGAAACAAAGGAAGGAGGGCATCTCTGGGGACTCAGTTTGGAGAAACTGTGTCCCTTATGAATATGAGATCTCATGCAAGCAGGAACATAACTCCCAGGACGGAACATGCGTTCTCAGTTCAGTTCTGTGGCCAAAAAAGGAGCCCCCGATCTCCTAAGAAGATGAAGAGCTGGTCCTGCTTTTGCACTGAACATTGATGTAATCACAACTGGAATATCGTGTCCTGGAAAGGACACTGATAACTGAGAGGGATCAAGGCAGCACTGAGAAAGATTAAAGAAGAAGAGGAAGCATCTGTTAGTAACACTGCAGGAACTCAATCTATTTAGTTAATGAAAGAAAAGGTTAAAAGGTAATTTGGTGAGTTTGTAAGTACGTACGAGGGAATACAACTTTGCTCATGGGTTATTCAGTTCAGCAGACAAAGAAAAGCAAGTACATGAAAGTTAAGGCTGGAGATATTTACAACGGAAATGAGATGCAAAATCTGGTTTTGGTAGAAAACAGTCTTTGAAGCACATTTTCTGGCAATGGCAATTTTTAAACAAAGACGGAATGTTATTCTGAAAGCCAGTACTGTAGACCAAACACAAATCAACTTAGGAGAGTCGATATGAGTCTGATACACAAGAGGTCAGACCATAGGACCTACTTCTGCCCTTAATACCTATTTATGCGGTGAAACTGAGTATAACTGGCATAGGGATGTCTCCCTGAGCCTGCAGAGAGCCTGAAATAAGAAATCAAAGAGGACAGCACTGCCACCAGGCTCAGTAATRTTAGCACCAAGGCTTGCTGAGCTGGAGTACCCAATGCAACATCAGCAGAAGGTTGTAAATCTGATGGTAGGAAAGAGAGAAGCAGACAACCATGCTCCTGCAGGTGTACTGCAGTTGGCTGTTGAAGCAGTGAGCTGCTGGAGACCAGTGACCTACCACCCCAATGAGGTGATATAGCGTACTGGGGAAAGGAATAAAGCTATAGAAAGGGATTCAATGATTCCTAAGACCCTAAGATGGTTTAGCCCTCCCTGGACAGTGATGCTACAATGGGGCACTCACCCTTACAAATTCCCTTACAAGAACTGTGAATTCTGGATGCTAAATCCTATGTCCTTACTACCAACACAACCCTCATAGCACAGGTATATAAGGAAGGGAAAATACTATTAGCCCTGTGAGAATAACATGCAGCAGATAAACAAAGAGGAAGAAACCAAAACCAGTCTATAAATTACGAAAACATTTTTTGTATCTATTATCAAAGGGTACACGCACTGAAATGTATAGAGTGATGTTTGTAGAAAGGTTGTGGACACAGGAATCATGGGAAGAGAAACAAAAAGCAGCAGTAAAAGAAGTAATTCTTAATAGAAGCAGTTTGAAATAAAAGGAAAAGCCATATCTAAGACTGTGTTGTGTGGTATATAATTCAAGATTTAATCTAAATGGACCAATTTCCTTCACAAAACAATAGGTGATATTCTAAATTGTCAAATTAAATGGAGGAAAAATATTATCTGCCACCCACTGCTTCCTGCATTTTGATAGTTAAAAACCTTCACTTTACTTGTAGAGTGCTTTAATTTGAGCCTTATGTTTTCAATTTCTCTCGGATCAAGCTCCTCATCTCCTTGAATTCTCCATAGATTCGAGGCTGGCGTGAGAATAAGAGGCAATCGCTCGTTGTTAACAATGGCAAATACAAAATAAGCAGGAAAGAGACACACTCCTTGCCAGGCCTTGTAATTGCAAATTTGGCTTGGTTCACGCAAGTTCAACTCAATCCAGATTTTTCTGTAAATGTTGAGGGTCCAAATCCAACAGAGAAATGTTGCTGGAATTGCACAAAAGATGAATTTAACCCAGACGGCTTAATGCCTGTGTGTTTCTCATGTGCATGTCTCCGTTTGGTTTTGTCATGCAGGAAGTGAATGCACAGATTATAAACCATCAACAAAAGCATTTTATGAGGAGCAGCTGGCAAATATTGCCAGTTCCACATACATTGCAGGTATGGGTCTTTTCAGTCAACACACAGACTTTTCCAGCTTTTGTGCTAAAGGCTTCAGTGCACGGGCACAGTCCAGTTACACTTTTAACTTCTTTCCTTTGGTTCTGCTTGAACCCCTTTGGTTCTTGCAGCACCGCCACAGGGAAAGCCTCCGCTCCCCTTGCCTCTCAGTGGGATGGCTGAYGCGAGCAAAATGATCACTGAACTAGTGTTCACCAGGAAGAATTTGATTCAAAAGTAGGTGGTGGATACCCCCAAAAAAGGGACATTTCCAGAGCAGTACCAGACTCCAGAAACATACAGAGGATGAGGTTAGCCAGAGGAGTCCTCCAGCCCAGAAGCGTATGGCACCAGGGCAGATGACCTTCTTCAGCTTCAATTCAGGATATTTGGTGTCGCAAATGCCTAGGTGCAAGCAAAAATACAGCCAAGATACAAAGATACAAAGTGACTATAGGGTAAAATCAACTAGTCATTATCAATCATATAAAGGCAAAGCCAACTTTAGTAATGTTAAATTTGCCTACATCTTTTCTAGACTTGCACATTGCATGAGTGTGGGCTTATATATGCACTCTTTAGCACAAACAGTGTAAAATTTCTGCTGGATGCATGAAAGGACTGTGATTCCCTCCTATGCACAAGCTAGTTCTTTAGGCTTTTTCAGATCCTTTTTGACAACTTTACTCTACCTTTGACCAAGAAGAAAAAGAAATTAGTTCAACTTTTTTTCTTTGTAGCACTTGGTAGAAAGAAACTGCATTTTTTTCTAACCCAATCAAGGATATAAATTACCTCCTGGCTAAGAATTTTACAAAATCAATTAAAGAATAATTATTTTTTGACTAATAGTACTGTCTCTTAAATGCTTAAGGCAGGGGTAAGAAAGGCTATGATATTTAAGGAAGAGATCAATTTCCACAGTATTAACTGGTAATTCAAAGGTGTGGTTCAGCTCCTTCATAATCTGGACAGGTTTGTTAATGCTCTGAGAGTCTGAGGACTGATTCGGCTCTGCATACCAGAGTTTTTTCTTAGAACATATGTGGTCCTCGGTCAAAATTCTATTCCATTTAAACTTTGGAGAATTTCTTTATCAGTCCTTTTTTAGGCTAAAAGTGTCTATAAACCTCTCTGTGGTCTGTTAAGTCTTAGAAAATATGAATGTGAAACAGAGAGGGAACTTTCTTTTTAGTATTTTTGCAGCATACGAATCTCCTCATTTTAGTTCAACGTGGGTGAGTCAAACCTTCTCCCTTATTTTTTAGGAAGGGAGTGATTTTGAGTAAGTCATATCCTTCCTTCAGGTCTCTAGCTAAACCAAAGGCTGGGAAGCTGTAGATAAAGCTATAGTCTCTCCATAGGAGAAGTATCACTGCTCCTATAGCTCTGCTGAGCTCCCCTATAGTGATGCCACCCTGGGACCTCATTATCCACCTGTGGCTGAAAGCAGCCCTGCACCAAGGCAGATGATAAGCTAACATTACAGATTTCAGAGGCCACAATCTCAAAAAAACAGGGTAGTGAGTGCATGGACAGCTCCATCAATAGTCATTACAATGAGGGTACCTAACTGATTCTAGGAAATTATATTCAAATATTTAAACAAGACTCTTACCATCCATAATGACCGTAAAAACCCCTACAGTGAAGCACTACCCACTTGTAATTGCTGATTATATGCTGGGGTTTTCAACTGAGGCTTTTTTCTTATTTGMCTTATTATCACAAAATTAGGCAGAGATAGTTAATATAATGCACACAAAAAAAATTAGACCTCGCACAGAGCAATCTGTACTTTCCTTCTTCATTTCTAGGTTTATTAGAGATAACACTAAGCAATTTCACGTTAAGGCAGAGTAAGGCATAATTGAATACATTTTCTCTCATGTTGTGTATTGTTTTATATAGCAAAAATACGAAGAACAGGTTTTCATTGAACAAAAATAACGATCACTTCATTAACATCTTAAAGCTATTGCCAAGCATATGTGCACCTGCTCAAATTCTCTGATTTTTTTTTTTTTTTTTAATCCTCATAGCTCAGACACCCACATAGTTAAGAAATAGCCTGGAAAACAGCTATGCTTGCAAAACATCTCCCCTTCCAGGACAGAGAGCTGTTTACATTATAGCAACGTTTACCCAAACAAAGTTCTGTGACACTTCATTAAGACATACAGCGCATGAGCGGTGGTATCCTGCCATCTACCTGCAAGATGAATGAAGACAAGGCTGTGGTCCTGGTGCTGCAGGAACCCGCTTTCACTCTTACCTTTACACGCTGGGTGTCCCCCTCAACATATCCTCAGTGGTTGACCTTYGAAGGCAGCCTGCAAGAACAGAGAGGAGGTGGGTTTAGGATTTTTATATCTGCTTGCTCCCAGTCCTGGCCTAAATGGTCTCCATGTTCTCTCTGAGAGACACGTGGAGTGGGAGGCTATGGTAGACACCACAAGCTGCCCATGTGCTTTCTTCCCTGGGCTGAATGTTACCCTCTTAATCAATTTCTTAATGACAATCAGTTGGTTCCAGGGTTGAAACTGGCAGCCTGCAAGCTCTTTCTGTTGCACAGCAGTATCTGCAGGACAGATGTGTTTGGATCATATTTTTAGTGAGTGTTCATGAGCTGTTTGCTGGATGGTAGCCAAGTGTGCCTCCAGGTTCAGCTCAAATAAAGGAGAGAAATGGAGTGCTTCAGCACTATCCACAGAAAAATGCATGAATGGCCAAATCCTCAGCATGAGAAAAGAGAAGAAAACCAGGCGTTTGGTTTTAATCAACGTGTTTCCATTGGGAGCTCTCTGCATCATTGTCTTAGCTGTCCCCTATCTACTCTAACAATTGTTTAGACTGGATAATAGGAAAAATTTCTTTACTGAAAGAGTGGTCAAGCATTGGAACAGGCTGCCCAGGGAAGTGGTTGAGTCACCAACCCTGGAAGTATTTAAAAGACGTGTAGATGTGGCACTTAGGGACATGGTTTAGTGGGCATGGAGGTGTTGGGTTGATGGTTGGACTCGATGATCTTAGAGGTCTTTTCCAACCTAAATGATTCTATGATTCTACTTGACCCCAATCAAGTGGCTGGAGAGCAGAAACCTTCAACCCAAACAAGGTCTCTGTGAAGCTTTGTCCAAGCCTGACACCGAGTGCAGCCCCTGCTCTCTGGGTAGCCCTTTCTGAGAGCCAGAGAAGGGGTGCAGGCAGAAAGGAGGGAAGTACAGGTGCCGTTTCCCTCCAGCCGCTAGTCATGAGCTCATGAGTAGAAGAGGAAAGGAAAGTTCACCCTCACAAGGGCTGCAGTAACTTGTTTTTCCTTCCTCCTAACTTGAGAAAGGAGGACCTGTGCCCGAGAGGAAAGGCTGAGAGAAAATGGGCAGTGTTTGTATGTGGATGAATGGTAAATAGATACCTTTCCTCTTTAGGAGGGGCAGTCGTTTTGCTGGCTTGTATTGAGTGTCTTTGCTGGACAAAACAATTATTTGAAAGGGATCCTGAAATGCTATAACCAGATGTGCACTGTGTGTGCATCTTCCTGAGCTATCTCAGCTGGTTTCCAGCCTCTTGTCTACCTATTCTTCTTGATCTCCGTCTCCTTCAGCTGCATAAACAAACATGCTTTGCCAAACACTGAGTGGGATTTCACTTCAGGGAGATATTTCTCATATGCTTCCTGTTGATTCTGTGGAGAAAAAGAAGAGACTCTATATTATTTAGCACCCATGCACTGAAAGAGTAATTGAATTCTTCTTGCAAGTATAATTTTAGAATAACAAGTATTCTGAAGGCTGGATAAAATTCTGTTGTTTAAATTATTTAAACACTAATACATTAGCATAATAGTATTTCTGCATTAATAACATATAGGGAAAAAATAGTACATTTGGCAGTAAAATGTTCTAGTAAGCTGCTAATAAAAAATAAATTAGCATAATGTAGCCATTCTAATTTAATAATCTTCAGCTTTTTATGATATACAGCAGAGCAAGCAAGCCTCATTTGTTGCTTACACATACACATTTTATACGTATAAATATATTTGACATCAGTTTATATGCACAGCTATGTTCTTTCCTAAGGATTCATACACCAAATGATATTTAAATTATATCTGGCTCAAAAAAAAACCCTGCTGGGATATTCAGCTACTAAATGAGTTCATTCAGAACTATTAGTGATCATTTTCAAACAGGAGTTACAGAAATAAGGGAATACGCATATTTTGTGTGATTTAATCGGGACGTTTTTATCTGCCAATGCTTCTTAGAATAGCTAATTGGTTTTCCAGCATCTGTGCATGGTAGATCTTGGTTAGCTGTGCATTAACAAAGGGCAACTCACTCACGCCCCCAGTCAGACACCATTATTTTCAATCAGACCAGTCAGTTTCTAGGATAAATTACAAATCCATCGAATATTTCTGTTTGTTGTGCCAGTCAGGGAGCTCATACATTTGACCCAAATGGAACCTCACTCACTTTCTGGCATTAAGAGATAAAAACTGAAATGAATTTCTTGTTTGTTTGATGGTGTCTTTTAGAAAAACTGCCACCTGCCTTTTTGTTTGGAAAAAGTCTTTTTTTTCTTTTTTTTTGGGGGGGGCTTAAAGTGAGAAGAAAATACACCTCTGATAATACCTGTGAGTATCGCCCTACCTCTCAAAAAGATACCACTAGAAAGGACAAACTTAGCCTTGACTAGCTGACGTATTTTAAATAAAGTATTGCTCTAATCATCTCTTTAAAACTTGGTATTGAGTGAAGTAGGTCAGGAATAGATTCTGGCTTGAGCAGGCATGTCTGCCTGCAAAAGTGTGTGAAGTCACCCCTTCCTCTTTCAGGTACAATTATCCTGGTATTTTGGCACTAATAGGTATAAGTAAGTGGGATTGTTTATGTTTAGTCTCTTCCCAGGAGCAAATAAGCAGAGGCAATGAAAACATCCTTTACAATAGTTCAAGTCAACAGCAAACCTCCTCTTTCCCTCCCTTTTCCACTTTCCCCTCGTTTCCTCTCTCAAATAATAACCAGAGAAGAAAGGATGAGGAAGGCAGCTATTTGTTAGGCAAGAAATGACTGAAACCTTCTGTTTATAGTGCTAACCTTGAAATAAAAATAATAGTAATCATGTGTTAAGAGTCAGCTATTTTTCCTCAAGCACCTGCTATGTTTTTTTCAACACCTGGTTTAAAGTATTTACAGCTTTTCTTTGAGCATATCACGTAACCCTTGGAAAGAAAATGCTATAGTATGAGGAAGATGATGTTGGTCAGCAATCGGAAGTCCGGGAACGCCCAAGTGAAGGTTTCGCTCTGTCAGCTCAGGCACGTGCAAGGCGTTCCCTTCATTTTCTGCCATTTCACCATCAGTGTAATGCAGGCATTTGTGGCAAGGTGCTAGGTTGATGATAACGTCTGTGTTCCCAGGAGTCAGGACACCAGCATGCTTGCTATTCACGGACCCCTGAGGAAAGGAGAATCAGAAATGTGAATTTTGAGTTCTCAGTCAAAGAAGAGACACCAAAGTATTTTGGCTGCTTGCAGATGCCTCAGCAATGAGGTTATGTGCAGCCATGCGCTGCTGCCATCTCTTCCATTAGCATCCCAGAGGGAGCTACGTAACACATCAGGGAAAGGAAAGACATATCACCAGTATCGTAACTTACATAGACACCTAACTCAGCCACCGAGATATCTGCGCTGCAGGAGCCTTGTCCCAGCCATGCAGTAATCAACAAAGGCCGCAGAGTTCCTACACGCTCCATGGAGAAAGGTAGACACACCTCTGCAGATAGTCGGGGCCACCTAAGTCAAAGGTTTGCCTCTCTCCACTGACTGTATAGAGAAGTTAGCCTTGAGGTGTCATCTTCCAGCTTCAGGCAGAATTTAAGAAAACTGGACCCCCTGGCTTATTCTAATAAAACAATACTTCCCTCTCCTTCACCTCTTCGTTGAGGTATGTTGAGGATTAGCCACCTATGAGCAGGACAAAGGGCTTCGTATGCCAGGGAGAGCTCTTCCAGGACTTTTTAAATGTTTAAGTTTCTTCAGAGCCTGTCGTCTTCTCAGTGTAGGCCAGGAGAAGCTACTGCACTAGTGATGGATATTATTGGCTGTAATATGAATGAATTAGAGCCAAAGGCCAGATCCAACACTTTCCCAGGGACACGAGATGGCCCTGTTACCTGGGCATTAGCCCGGGGTTTAGGRCAGCTGGTCTTCCCTCCCCATTTCATCACAAACCTCCTCAGTGCACTTCAGCGAGATGCTTGATCCAAATCAAAGGAGTTTAGCTTCCCTGTTTTCAGATTCCCAGAGGTAAAATGAGACTCATGGCTCTCTTCTACTGCAGAGGGATGTTGCAAGGATATTACATGAAAAAGTGTGAAGCACTACAAACATGAGTATTTCGGAGGACATCAGAAGGTATAAATCTCTCCCTGCTCCCAGACTAACCTGCCCTTTCATCTTTTTGTTGCTGATGAGTTTTACTAGAAATTGTAGCTGACATATATTTCCCTTAACAAGGTGCTAAAGCCATTTCTTTTAGGATGGTGATTCCTACACAAAACCCATTTCCAAGCTCCCAGCTCCAGTTCCAGGTGCAAGTCCTATTTTTGTGACTGAATTTCTTTTGGACTTGCAAAGACACTTGGGACTCACAAATGGCTATAGCTCTGCAAAACCACTCTTACTGGAAAGGTTTCCTGTTCCTACCAGGGAAGGAAGCTTTGTTTAAATGCAAATATTCATTTCCAACAGTATTGGCAGTTAAAACATTGTGATATTAACACAATACGACAAAACTAAAAATGTGACATTGTTTTTCAAGCAAAAAGTTAGGTTGAGCAATAAATTAGAGTTTTAAAATCACATCCATCAGAATCTAAGTCACTGTTAATAAAAGATTAATCCATTTCATAAATATATAATTCTAACTTTTCCTCCCCTTTTATCAATATTTAAAGTTGTCTTTACATCTCAATTCAGTTTTTTCAGTCCAAACGTGTTCTCCCCCAACACTTGTAGGTCTTACTTATCTTTGCCAGGGCTGTGCTTCCCTCCAGTGATGCAGAAGGTGGCCCACTCTTTCATACTGTTGCGTATATGCATTAAGTGAAATCAGACTGCTTTTATGACCTATTTTCAAAACATTCAGAGTTATTTACTGTTGTGTTTATAAAATTGTGAGTAACAGGGCACATATTTTGAAAGAAGATGAAGAATAAACAGGCTTGTTAGCGTATAATTATTGTGTATGCATTTCTGGTTAGTTGTTTCTATTTCACAGGCAAATAGGATGCACTTGAAAGCTTCGGCATCAATTCAGCACCAATATTGGTACAGCAGAAGAATATTTTCAAGGAGGGGTAGAAATGTCAAGTCCACTAACAAATTTACAGTACAATATAGTGAAAGAGGAAAACACTGTTTACGGATTGCTTTCTCCAACATGGTACTTTTTCTCCTGCAGAATAACACTTTAAAAGCACATTGACCAAATGTTTCTTTTCCCACTGAACAATCTTTATTTTTAGATTGGATGCTTATTCTATATGTGTATTTAGATTGATCTAGCAAAACTACATAGCAAATTACATTGAGAAAGTGGCAAAAGTGAGGGTACACTGAAGAAAGCAAAACAGAGTCTCATCCTCTAAAAACAGTTTGTCCAAACCAAGGTGACCAGCTCGAGTCCTCTCTTAGCTGTCTGGTCACCCAGCTGCGTGCAGTTTTCCACACGGGCTGCCACTCTCCGGAGCAAGGGCTGTCTGCTCCGACCTGGCAGGACGTGAAGCAGCTCCAGACCAAAAGTCAGATAACTATATGCACCTGCTACGTCTCAGTCACGATGCCGCATATTTGCTCGGACACGGTGCTGCACCCACAGAGTACGGCTCCTGCACCACCCAGCCAAGGTGGGGCACGGGCAATGTTCAAAGAGGCTAGAGCCCGAGCCCAGGGACGTGCCCTGCCATCACACTGTGCCTCTTGCCGCAGGGCTCCTGCTCTTGATCGAGGTTCCTACACCAATGGTAAGTTATTGAAACAGCAGCAAGTACAAAAACCAGAGGGTGGATGTACTCGGAAGAGACTTGAGCATAAGCAAGCCCCTTGTCAGGAATGACAGAAAGCATCAGCCAGGTCTCTCCCTGCTCTACAGGGTAAGCTCCTGCATCTACCCGCTCAGTCAGTGAGCCATCGCCTCAGCACCAGCACAGATGTGAGATTCAAGCCCCACAAAGACACTCAGAATCCATAATGAGTTTGTCCTTGCAGGGAGCTGATGCAAAAAGTTGTTGCTCTTTCAACGCACAGCCTACATTTTCCTGCCTAAACTCGAGATTTGGACAAAYGCTTGGTAAACCAGCCATCCAGGTTTTGAACATGAAAGTGTGCTGGAGAAACAGAGCAAAGAAATTTAATCTATTGAAGTCCTCATCATCACGTTGGATTAATTTAGCAGGCCATGCTTCTGTTCTGTTTGCATTATCACAAAGTGTTTGATTGACTTTGACATTAGAGTGAAATAGATGTAATAGATTAATAAAAGGATACAGATAAGGAGCTAGAGAGACAGATACCGGGATCAGATTGTTAATGCTTTTACACTCACACTTTATACACAYGYCTATATATAAAAAATTGCTTTTGCAAACATCAGAATGTTCATTACACTATTCAGAAAGGGAGGTTTACTGTGACAATCTGCTGAAAACTGCCTCTGCAATGATAACAGGAAATCAGTCACTTATTTTGCTGGATTGTTCATAAAACTGACAGGCAGGCTCCGACTGAATCCGAGAAGCCTGCACCTGGTCAGAAAACTGTGAGATCTGACAACAGTCTCGCTGTTGCTAATAGTTATGCACCAGTTTAATCACCAACCTCATGCTTAGCAAAATGAAAGCATAAAACTGGGTAAATGATGAAGCTATAGGTATTTAAATCATACAGCAGTTTTTGTTCAATTGGCATGGTGATGAGTTGCTCCTTTTTTTTTAAATTCTAGATGATGCTGACAGTATTTAAAACTGAGGTTAGAAATTACAGCAGAAGAATCTGACTTGTGACACATGTCATAGAATATGTCATTTTGCTCCGAATCAAATATAGATTGTTGATCGCTTAAATGAAGAGCTCAAAACACCTGCAATGCAAATAAGATTAGAACTCTATTTGTTCTTTCCTATGCACAACGGTCACTTCTTTGACTCCTATTTTGCATTCAAATTAGTTCAGCTGAGAAACACAGAGTATGGATGCAAGTTTGATTATATCATTAGTAAAGTTGTCCTGGATCAATTTAAATCTATTACTCTTCAGAAAGAATTGAGAGAGATCTCTGTGGGAGGATAAAAGGTATTTCCAGGCACAAATCTCATCTGTTGTCAGATATGTGTGTGTTTTGTTTTGGGGGTTTTTTGTTTTCCCCTACAAGGAAGATGCACTATTATTTCTTTTAAAACTTTACGTTCTTTTAACCATGTTACTCCATCACAGCAAACTGTCCTCACTAGCATCATGCCTTGTATTTGACTGGCTTTTGGCACTGGCAAGTACTCATAAAAGTGAAAACTTCAGTAAGTACACTGTAAAAGAAAGTTAAAGGGAAAAAAATAGGAGAACATGAGGCTCTTTTAGGAGCAATAAGGACACTGATCTAACTTCAGTCTTAGTGTTGAACCAATACTAGCGACTGTCCAAGCACTACTTGTCAGTGGCTGATGGAGATACCAGACTGCGTTGGTGCACGGTACATAATGCACTGTGAACTGCTCGTGCAATTCCTTTTACTGTAAAATGCAGAGCTCTGCTAACTCAGGCTGGCCTACACTTGAACTGCACCCTTCCTTTGACTGTCATGTACATGGTATTTCCTGAATTCTGTGGGGTGCTCCACATTTTGCTCTTCTGGGGTCCTGGAAGGGCCAGGTGAACCTCAGTCCAGCAGCTCCCAGGAAGGAGGGGGATGAGRAAGGGGAGACGGGAGACCTCCCATGACGTTCACTGCTCCTGGAAAGGATCAGGGGATAGCTGAGCCAGGCTCTTCCTGCACCAGACAAGGGAGAAAACAGGAATAGCAGGCAACRTCTGCTGGTGGGACAGGTTGTCTCCAGTTAACAGTTCCACCTCTCCCACCCCAGCACACACACACAACTTCAAACAGCAGCAGCAAGCCAGGCTCTGCTCTGGGCTGTGACAAGTTGGACAACATGTTCAGCTGCCCTTGTAGCATTTTAAAATAAACTATCAAGTTGCTTAGTTTTATTCCCTCTCCTACTATAAGCTTGCCACATACACAGAACTGGGGCTATTTAACACATACGCAGAACTGAGGCTATTTAACACATGTAAGAACTGGGGCTATTTGACGTTTGACAGCTAGACAGTTTGAAGTTTTGATCAACTAAAATACGCATGCCAAAATGAGACTTGCTTTATTTACCTTAGGCCTTCAGAATACACAAAATAAAAACTTAAAATAAATTAAATCAAAATACCTCTGTATTATATGATAAATGCCTATGTTTCCCTGAAGGCAGCCTACTGAACTGCCTTCCAGGTGACTAACCAGCTCAGAAAAGCTACAGGACACAGAAACAGCTGAGATCCATCAATTACTTTAAGTTACTCTCACTCCTCTGGAATATTTTTTCCCCCATGAAAAAGAGATAGGAAATGGCTGGAGCTTTCCAGAGGAGCATATAAGAGAGAAAGAGACCTGCTTACATGTAAGAGTCCAACCTGAGCTAGAATGCGCACCATTGCCACATGTCAGAAGGACGCAGAGGTGAGATGCTGCCCAGGCACTCAGGAAATGAGGGATAATATTAGAGATCCTCCCATCTCTTGTTGTTTTCAAAGATGTACAATTCTCAATGCTTTAAGCATAATGCTTTTGTGGCACAGAGATACATTTAATTGCATCCTTTCTGTTCTGTTATGTAGTTACCAGCTAAGTTAAACCAGCAGCATAGAGACTCCCCAGCCTAGAAAATTCCCCAAGTAGGTGCCTGGAGCGATCAGCCTGTACACTGTAGGGTTCAGGGGTGGGATGCACTGGGAAATCTCTCATGAGGAACAAGTCCATAGTGGCTGATCTCTCCTGGTCTTAGGATGCCCAACAAGTACTCTGAGGTTGAGAGCAGATCCTGCAGTCTCAGTGCAAGAATAGAAATTAGACTAAGGAGGCTTCTCTCTTTTGGAAACATGTGAAACCTAAAAACCAGTCCCATCAAGAGATGACTATTCAGGAGGGCAATGGACTGGTTTTTACCCCACATCTGCAGTGAAGAGAAAGGTTGCGATGTTGCACTTAACCTGTAATGACTAATTTCTATGTATCTGGTTCATCCTTGTTCACCACATCATCTGCCACAATGCTAAATATATCAGAACCAGAGAGCACTGAGAGATTTTTAACCCCATTTTGGTAAATACACATTTTTAGAACATGGGCAAGACACAGTGAGTTTTGCAGTATTCACTATATTTCATGTCATTAAAATCTTCATTGTTTTGGGGAAAATATTGTCAGGTTTGGGAAAATCACAAGAGTTCACACAGTACATAGTACATTTTTAACAAATGTTATCACAGCAGGTTCAGCACAAGACTTTTATAGATTTATAATGATTTATTAAAGACAAGATAATTCTTCTTATCCATAATTATAACTGTTTAGGATCTATTTCAAAAGGGATACTTTTGTTTTAAAATCAGGCTGCTCTCAGCCCTCTGCACTTCTATTTGAAAGTTATCGTTAAATGGCCAAATAAAGTACAACAGTTAACTTTAAAGACTTGCTGTTCTATTAATTATATTGCAGTATATAACATTTCTGTGCAGGGACCTTCTTCTAATATCTCCTAACCCACTACCTCATGAATTTTAATTATGTGTAGCAAAGAAAAGCCCACATCATTAAGACCATAAAAGGTGTATTATATTAGCGCTTCTTGCAATTGCCACCACAGACCAGGACCTTAGAAAAGCAACAAAAAAACCCACACCCTCAATTAATTAAACTATCAGTATCTCCAGAATTATTCTGTTATCATCTGGTGACAGATGATAATAAGCAAAGACAACAGAACAGCTGGGTATGCATGTGAGAGATGTCACAGGCAACACTGCCCTTCATTATGTTGTTTTCAAATGATTTATGGACACCTCCATTGGAAAAAAAAAATGAGAAGAGGTTTACTGGAAACTTAAATAAGAGAAAATCTGGGATATACACTCTGAAATGGAAATGGGATAACAATACATTGAAATGATTCCTTTAGCTTTGCAAAACCCTCTCCAGAAGGCCATACTGGCATCATCAAAACAAAAGAAGCCATTTTCTCCTTTAGGATGTTCAGAGACTGCAGCATATGACAGAAAAACCTAACAAGAATGAAGAGGCCTTTCACTTTTATCTGCAACAATATTAACCTATGTATTTTAATGTAAATTCTTTTATAATTTTAATAACCTTGCACTCTTATACATTAGTATTTAAGGATATCTATATTATATATGCCTCCAACAATTTCTGTGAATGAACTAACAACAGGCAAACAGCCAAGGAGAACCATGTGGGGTTCTTTTAAAACAACAGTATCGCCTACAAGCTTTCTTCCAATGGTTATTTATAACTGTGTTTTTACGTATTACCCACAAAGTGCTACTGCCTTCCCTCCTGGGGATGCTGCAGAGTAATAGCTTTGTGAGCTAGTTAAGACAAGCCCATACTTCCAGGATCTATTTTCCCCATTTTTATTCAGTCATATAAGCACAAATATGTGTAACACAAAGGGGACAACAGCATAAGCACGACCAACAGTATCATATGCAACTGCAAAATGCTGCACCATCTCATGGGTGGAAGTTTAAACAGGGCTCTTAAAATTAGCACAGAATTATTTATATACACACACTCTCTCTCTCTCTTTGGGATTTTTTTATACTAATATACCTTTTGCCAGGTGTGTTAGCACAGCACAGAGATGTCTTTTGGCCTCTTACCACTGACTTCTGCTGGTGTTGAAGAAGCGCATCCAGAAATGGCAGCCAACAGAAAGGTAATCCAGTTCTGCCTTCCAGCCTTCACTCATTCATCATCAGTTTAGTAGTCTGCTGCTTCATATGACACTTATCAGATTTTTGCCTCTTGGCCTGAAAAAGGAAGCAGAGTTTGTGAAGAGCCTTGAGAAGAACAGACTAACTCATATGTAGATACGCTGACAGACAGATAGGCAACACAGCGGGTGTAAATCACTGTTATCAGAACAGTTGACGCGAGCTTGTCTTTACAAGCACAAACGTTTCACAGAAGGTGCTGTGTAGGCAAGGTACATCGGAGATTGCTAAAAGGTTTTTAAACCTTAAAAAGCTATTGCTTTTCTTCTCATAATGGAGGTGTAATGTTTTCTACTAATAGTTCCATTTTTGCAGTTCACAGAAATCAAGTGTATTCAAGTTCTGAATAATTAATTGTATGGCATATTATAGCCTCTTCAAAAGAGATAGGTAGTAGATTTACTGTCTGGATGTTTAGTGGATTACTACTTTGCCACATTACTAACCGTGGCATGCTTAAAGTGCATTGATTTAGTGTTTAATGAAACAAATGAGAACGGGGCAATATGGAGCTCAACTGGGAAGAATCGTACAGAGATAATATACAAAATTGCAAAAAATGAGATGGTGCCGTACAATTATGACAATTACTAACAAAGGTAGAGAGAAAAAGTGAGATATACTTTCACTCAAGCAGATGCTGGAAACTGGCACTTTAAAATGTAGACATAATGAACGTTCATCATTTGACTTCATCTTTCAAAAGGTCTAAAACATTGCCTTTCTGAAAATTAAGGCATGTAAAGACAATCTGAAATTAACCCTTCTTTTACGTATCTGGAAGTACAAGGTTTTGAATAAAATCTGATCTGAAGCATCAATACTATTTGTTATGCAATTACACAATGCTGCACAAAGCTAGTGAGAAGAAGCCCTCCTAAGAAGTTTCTGCACCAAAGCTGGGTAATAGGAATCCCAATCAGAGTCAGCCCGGGAGTTAAATGTCTGCCCCGTAAGTGATAGCTGTTATTTACTGCACTCCATAAGATCTGAAAGTAAGGTCTTAATGTTCTTATATGGCTAAGAAATAAATGCCATCCCAAGAGTTCAGAATCAAAAAGACAAAATAATTATCACCTCCTTTTTTTAAATTAAGCCATGATTAAATGAGGCTGGAGCAGATTAAACTGGACTTTGAAACCCCCCCGCCCAAGCTCCATGTCTCAGCAGCACATCCATCCTTTCACAGGAATGAAAAAGATGCCCAGCTGGAGAAATACAGGGGATGTGCAGAGATTTAGCTCCAATCTGGCAGCATTTTTCAGAGCATGATTAACATTAAGAGGTTTGCTTGATGGGGAATACAGTGCTCAGCACTTCGTAGGTTCTTTGAAGAAACAAAAAACTAAGGAAGGAAAAAGATTAACAAGCTGTAGGGCTTAACAATTTACAAGCTGAGTTAACGGGTGAAACTTGCCATGCAAAGATTAGAGTGTGTTTCAAGGGAAATTTTGGTAATGCCCTGTGAAAATCACCTTCTTGTCTGTGGTTACAGCTCCAAAGCAAACAACCTACCTTGGTGTGCTCAGCCCAGTTCACTCTGTAAAAGTACTTCAGAGTGAAGGGCTAAAACACTCAGGTTTGAACAACTCAGTTCTAAATCTGTGGTTCGTGACCTGGAGCATCTTTAAATGSACCTTGAGCTTCTATGGAATACAGCAGGATTTCTAAAGAAAAGGTCATTAAATGCCATTTTATGCACCTAATTATAAGATAAAGAGGCAAGCTTGCAAATGATTACCTTCAGGAGCTTACATAGCGTAAGCACGGTCAAGGCAGTGAAAAGCATAAGCCTTGGCACGTGTGCCACGACAGGTTCCAGTCAAGGAACTCGTTGTAAGTGCATTGCAAGAGAATCAAGAAAGAATAAGGGCTTAAGTTAATCAAAACTGAGCAAATATCTGAACCATAAATTTTAAAGAAAAACCTGCATTAGCAGGATAAAGATGACACTGAAGAGTTGCATGAATTTTCCTGACTGAATAAAAAAGGCCAAAATATTACACAACTGTGTATTAATTTCAGTTCATTGCTTTGATTAAAAATACCATAGAATATTGGAAAAAATCTAAATATTTCACAATAATTATTTATATAACAGCATTTATATTCATTGGTATCCTGGCTTCTCTCTTTAAATACAAACTCATATGTGAGAACAGTGCTTACTGTCAACACAGAAGGAACCAGTAGTTCTTAGATAAAACGTTCAGATTAAGTATTTTCTTATTCTGTCTGGTGCTTAAGCTTGGCACATGTGAAATTTCCAATAGGCTATAAACTCAGTAAGGTACCTCTGGGGCCACATGTTACAGGACTGGAACAACAGCGTGATTAATTTTGCAGAGTACGTATTGTGCAGGCAGAACCATGCCAGGTGACAAATAGGAAACGCTTTACATATTTCCCTTCCTAGAAACTACGTTTCAGGTCCAATCTGCCAGTCCTTCCTCATGACAAATGCCCTAAGAATTCACCATTTTACTTGCAGACTGCACAACTGGAGTTACTAATAGCAGCAATAAAAATAAAAATGCTATAAACCTCACAATTTTCATTTTCAGTTGTCTTCCCAAACAGTAATTAATCTCCACAAGAAGAAACTATGCTTTCTCCACACTGTTAGGCTCCAGGAAGACTTACCATGGCAGAACTAACCTTAGGCATAGCAATGCTCTTTCCCTTACAGATTTCTGTCATGGTCAGGCTGAAAAAGCACGAGGTTTGTTCCAGTGGCCCAGAAAAAAAGCTTTTCAAATCTCCCATGGCAGATAACTGCAATAGGATTATAACACAAAATGACAGCTGGATCATAAAGCACACCTTGCCCCACATGCAAAACACTATACGTGCAAGTATATAGATATAGAGTTAACTTTAAAACAATGCTGGCTTCAGTAGGGAGGATTGCAAAAACAAATGTTCCTAAATTTGAGGCAAATTGGGTTGCCAAGCAATTATCACTAAATGTTCATACTGCCAATAAATCTATCAGTGAAGCAACAAGAAACTTGCATTTTTTAAAATGTACATGCCAGTAAAAATAGAAAGGTAATTTTAAAATATTTTCCAGACTCTGTAAGCATTGTTTTTTATTCCAGTGAAATAACCTGGCTTCTTTGAATGTTTATTTTGAGTGTTAAATTTGATCAATAAAAATCTCGCTGGACATGAAACCAAAAAAACCTACAAACTGTGCTAGTGTTTGTTTTTGGCATATATGCAACATGTTGCTGAGTTCTGATTTAACTGCAACCCTTCAAGAAAAATAAAAACAGTTCTCTCAGTATATTCATTTTGTAAAGCTTTGTTGTATTTCCAGATGCAAGAGAAGAGATGGCTATGGTCACTCAAGATAATCAAAGTTTGAATGAATTTTCAAATTTACCAGGTTAGAAGGGTTTGACATAACATCATTTTGCACAAGGAACGACACCTGATTTTGAAGGGAAATGTAATTTTTTTGGAAGTACTTCACTTAATGACTGATTAAAGACTCTCAACATGCCTTTTGAAATATGCCTTCATATCGGATGGAATACGGACATCATCTTATAAGGGTGAAATTATGATACTTTCCCATTTTAGCAGTATTTGCAATTATCTATATAAATTCTCTCCTGTGTTACATGGAGAAAACGACTCTCACTCACTGCACTGAGGTGGTGACATTGGTTCCCATGAGCAGTCCCAGCTCCTGCAGAGGTAATATCTGACTTCTCCCAGAAATCCTCCAGTGCTGTGATGAATAATCATGTCTGAAGGTAGAGATAAGTTACCTACAAGTTCTCCCTGGGGCAAAATAAGGAAGAACATTTCATTTTGGGCAGGCTGCAACTCCCGAGTCCCACTACACATAAAGATCTCACTTAAGGTTTATGAAGCAGCGATGAGACGGCAGGAGAGACAGAAACCTCCCAGGATACAATCATTCACTTCCACATGGACTGTTAATGAAGGGTCATTCAAAGCAAATATCTGTAGAAACGAGGCAGGACAGAAATTCTTTCCAAACCTCCATAATCAATATAATAGCAGTTTCAATTTAATCTCTCATCAAAGTAAATTGAATATAGAAAATTGGTCGCACTCCCTGTCTTGAGATCTGTAGCATCATGTCCATCATTTATCTGTCAGGAGGCTTCAGAAACAGAGATCCTGTGATGCTCTTTAAGTGATGTATTCAGGTTTAATTTAATGGATCATGAGGAGTTCTTATTAAAATAACAGGATTATTGTTGCAGCCTACAACTCCTACAGCTGCTGTAGGAGTTGAGCAAAAGCAAAATATTATCACTTGTGTTACCCCGGCATGCAGAGGCCCCAGTCAAGAGAGTCCCATTGTGCCAGGCACATCTAATCTTTGCATGCACAGCCTGAGCCACGTGCTACAAGCACCTTCTGAAGAAACCTACCAGCAGTGCCAGAGAGATTTTGGARCACAGGTAGGACCAGTGTCCTAAGCTCCACATTTTTGCAAAACCCCCTTTCTACAGAGCAAAGCCAAAAGGGTGGGAGAAAGCAACACCTTTTTACAGCTGTCCCTGCCCACAGAGCAGTTTGAGTGAAGAGCAAATCAGGTCATCTTCTACCTGGGGTGTGAGCCCACCACTACACACAGTCAATGGGAACAGCAGTTACAAGGCCACAGCTAAGCGCTGCCCRTCAAAGGCAGAGATAATACCTCACCCAGGTCTCCCCAGTACCTGTAAAGAAAGCTCTAATATGGCAGCGGAGAACAACAGTCCAGCTGAGCTGCTCCTTGCTCTCTTGATAGCAGATGCCACAATGGTCCCAAAGCTCAATATCTCACTTGCAGGGGACACATCTCTATGTGACTTCAGGAAATTCAAAGGAWGCCTGTGACACAGACAGGGATTCAGCACAGCCTTCAGCCCAGTGCGCAAATGGGGCCTGGGATGATAAACATGGCTGCTAGCTATGAATAATTCCTTATTCAACTTTAAGACTGGCTGCTRTTTCATGACTGCTGTTTCTATTGAATTGCTGTCCACAGTTTGATGATATTTGTTTTCTTGAGTGGTTACCATTAATTTAGATCTCTATCACTCACATGAGTAATTCAGATCATAGATTTGTCCTGTCTTTATCCAAAATTAATCTTCATCTACCATAAACTTTAACTGTCATTGTGATGCCCAAATCACTCAGCCCTGGTTAGGTCGCTAGAATTCCTCATATTCTTTTGTAAATTTTACCTAAATAACATTATACCCTCTTCAATATCATCATTTACTCTCTCCTAAATTATAAGAATATGAAGCATCAGCTTTAGTGCAGACTATTTCAGCTTTGCTCTGTCTCACTTGTTGGAAAGCTGAACATTTTTTGTATTTAGTGCTGTTCTTTTGCTATTGCCTAGCATACTCCGATCGAGATCCGATGACCATCCAGTGTGGCTGTGCCCAGTGACACCAGGCTCCGGAGGGTGCACTGCCTGCTGTGCACCGGAGCTCTGTAGCAAGCTTCCTGCATGCTGTAAATACACGTTGTCGTTTGGGATAACTGTTAAACTAGCTGAGCAACTCAAGACTGGTCATCTGGCTGTGAGGAGCWGCACTTAATTGCATAACTACCCAGATGTGCTACTTGGTCTTAAAAAACATCCCTTCCTTTCACACTGTGTTCAGAAGTCAACTCTGGCTTGTCTTCTCTGGCTTAAGTTTTGCAAATCTGTGACTTCATTTGCAGGAAGGGTTGGGATTTAGCTTGGCTCTAGAAACAAAAACATGGGGTTTTTTCCTGATTTTACATCCACTAGCACTCATATAACCAGCTGATTCCTCTCAGCGCTGGACTAGAAGGCACTCCAAACACTCCGTCACTTTATTGTAGAGCTCCTCTCATTTCAAGAGAGCACACTACCAGTAAGTTAGTTATAAATTACCAGCCTGTAGCCCAAAAAGCTCCTTTGCAAACCCCTTGCGTTGCCCAGCTCTTCGAGTAACTTCTTCCCTCTCCATTTTAAACAGTACTATTTCCTGTAGAAGCATGAGAAAAATGGACACTGATAAAGAACTGAGGCAAAAAATGTACCATGATCTCAAGATCTCTGTGGTCTAAAAGTTGTTCACAGAAGAGTGTTTTGAAGTTTATTGAAAATAGTTTGAGATAAGTTCTATATACTCAAGCATACTGTCGGGTGCGAGTCCAATGACGATGGCATTCCTGCCYTAGCTAAAAGTACAGAAGCCACTGATGCTCCTAGTCCCACAAAAGCATTTTTGTTCCTTTAGGGCTTAATTATTCTTGTATGAAGAGAGAAGTTGCTTCTCTCTTTTCCCCCACTCTGTTCGGTGAATTTAAAAAAAAGTTTACTGTATGTTTCCAAGAACACTTGGTTTTGAATGTTGGAGGTTCCTTTGTTTTTAGCATCAATAAAGGTCAGCCACTCCGCGCCGCCATTGACAGGCTCCTGTTCCATTTGGCTAATATATTCCACTTGGCTAATATATTCCACTTAGCATCACACACAACAATCAGAAATATTCTTAATAGTAGGAAGTTGCAGAAGAACAAAAGGCATGTGTGTGCTATCTAAGATTTCTTTGGAGTGAATTACACTGGATGAATTATTCGGAATTATTCAGAAAAAGAAATTGTTTACTATTCTATCATAACAGATGCTCCAGACAAAGAAAAGAGGAAGCTGTTGCAGCCTCTGACTGAGCCATAGCTTTTCACAGCTGAACATGGTTGTGCAAATTAGCTGGTAAACTTTATGGAAGAACCCAGAAAGAAGCAATTAGAATTACAGTGCTGGTTAGAGAATCTGTAGTTTGTAATCAACCAAAATTGTGCAGTTTTCCATATTCTCTGCTGATAATGCAAATGTAACCTTTGAAGGAAACTGCTCCGTATGTAGCACATCCTGAAAGCAAGAAAAAACACGGAAGTCCAAGCAAATAGCTTCAAGGACAGTAGGTTGTATATGTCTTGGTCAAGTCATATATGGGGATTACACAGATTGTGAACAAGCTCTACAAAGCATGCGTTTTGGTGATTGGCACAAGTAACAGGGCAGAACAAGATCCTGAGAGCAAAACAAGAACCATGAAAAAACATGGTTTGAGACCAGGGACTAGAAAGCCTTTGAGGAAAAAGACCATAATCTTGAAATATGTGAAAGAATGCAGTAAAAGATGAATAAAACAAACAACACCTCAGGACTTTGGAGACAAGACAGAGAGCAATGAACTTGAAATGCAAGCAGAGACAGTATGTTAATATTAGGAAAAATCTTCTAATAGGAAGAATAGATAAGTATCAGAATCGATTGTCTAGAAAGACTGTGAAATTTCAGGCAATGTGATCATACAGTGGATCATATTTGCCAGCTCAGAGTTATGTAGAGCAGGTCCTCTATGCCACCAAAGTGCCATGGAGTAAGGGGATGTGTGGATATCTTACAGATCTCTTACAGATTCTCCTGTTCTATTTTCTTATGTTGCACCAGACAAGGGGAAGAGAAATCATTACTGAGCTTGTCTCATTTCACCCCTACTGAAAATAACCTACTGAAGTTTTATCTGAATTTTGATTTTGTGCAACATCTTTGTTCAAATTTGAGATGGAAAAATTGACAGGTGCTTAGGCCCTACCTTGGAAGACAAAGATAATATTTAAGGATAATTTTCAATATTTTCTAATAATTAGGCTGTACTTCCTTTTACACTCACTGAAGATCAGTTGTTGATCTGATGTTACACTGATCCAAAGCAATTTGCTTCCCATCACAGGAAGCATTCCCACTTTTCAACCTCTTACCATGGCCACATGCTTCTGGCACATTTCTTGTGTAAAATCAGCTGATTACAAGATCCAGTCCAAGGCAAAGAGAAGGAATGGATGGTTGATGGTGATCTGGTTAGTGGAACCAACCCTTTTGTATCATCTCAGTGTGACATGCAATTACTCATAACATGACACTGCATCTCAATATTAGCTGGTACTACTGGAGGATTACCCATTTGAAAAGCTGCCCAAGGCTACTGAAGTTCACAATCTGCCCATTAAAATATACTGCAGAATTTGGAGACTGGAAGTTCCTACAAGTACAACTTAAGTCATGCAGTATTGCTGCAAACTGGCTAGGGTTTCCAAATAACTTCAGTGGAGAAACCACATGGAGATCTTGGACTGAGTCAGAGCAGCTCATGGCTCCGCTATATCATTTTAGCCACATAAAAAGTTTTGACCTCTGCTACCTCCAGGGCCCATTCTGGAGCAATCAACATTTGACTGCTATTACGTACCTCACAGGGATGAGGGCAGATTTAATTGGTGTTGTCACCTGCTTTGAAGCCTATTGCTCAGCACAATGCATAATTACTCCATAAGTAATTATTATATAAAAGTAGTTTATTTGTCCATACTAAATAGCTTTCCAGGTCATTAAATTAATCATCGGAGTTTTTCAAGACTCCACCTTACATCATTTAGGGGTTCACTTTGCTTTATCATGAATTAGTGTAATCCAAATTCCTGTCCTTCTTATACCAGGGACAGATCGTACCATAATATTTATCTGTCCTCCCAAGATTTAGGGTTTGTTTGGGTTTTTTTTTTTTTTTATATGATTGTTCTAAACTCCAGTCTCTGGGTTTGGTTTAGGTCCTATTCATTAATTTTTACAAGGTTTGTTCAGTAGCCCAGAGTACCAGTTGGAAACTTATAAAATGAAGTGAACATTCAGCTACATTATATAGCACAGAGATACAAGGTTCATTGATCCCTGAAGCAAATTAAATACAAATAATTGCTTTCTTTTTCACTGCCACTGTTGCAAGCTTTTTCCCCTCCATGTCTTGATGTACATTATTGGATGCAACAAAATTTCTCAAGATGAGGAAGGATAAATGTCAAACATAAAACGATGAAAACACATAAAAAAGATGTTCCACAGTATTAGTATGCATCATTGCTTTGGCAAGGAAAGAATATTTGCTATTAAAGTATATTGCCAATACTCTGAAAAACTGGCTAGTCACTAAAACTTTTTATTATTTTTGAGAAATCTTCRTTAATATTGTATACAGATAAGTCGCAATAGGCAACATATAACCACAATTCCAGCTCTATGACATGGATCAGAAAAATATTCATAAATAAAACTTTTCTGTAGTCTGGGCCTCCAAAGACTAGAGACACATCAGCATAAACAGCAAAGGCTAAGCTGGCAAATGGTAAACACTTTCTGTTCATATCTAGTTTTGCTTGCTATACCCTACCACATATAGACCAGTCATTCCCTTGGAAACACAGGTATTTTGTTTATTGTGATAGGTTTAAGACAATCCTCTAGGGCTTTCTCTCCCATTCTTGCACTGGGTACAAAAGAAAGTCAAAATTACAGAATATGTCCAACAGTTAAGATAATTCAGTAGTTCGACCACTTTCAGAGGCAGGCCACTACTGCTTCCCACACCTTACCCCAGGACGGGTGTGCTCTCTGGAGAAGTCTTTCGGTAACATCTTTCTTGTTCCTGCTATTGAAACAGCTACCTCCTATTAAAACTGCACCCGTGGGGTGGCATATGAAGCTAATAATGCTGAGTACCTCTTCTACAAATCTCTTCCATTTCCCTGTTCTCCCTCACTTCAGAAAAGCCTGCCCCTGTTTACGGCGACTGGGCATTAAGATGTCAAATGCCAGTAAGGGGAATAATCATTCCTTCCCCATGGTCTTTAAGCTCTCTTAATTAACGTGTCTACTGTGCTCCTTATTCTGCACATCTCCTCTGCCCGGCTTCTCCTGTTACAAGCTGCACAACACAGCATTAAAAACATCATGAATCATGCATCTTGGGGAACAATAATTTTGTGATCACCTTACTGCACTCGCGACATTAATTTTACTGAGAGCTTAATTTAAAAGCTAAACATGACATAACAGATGTAGAAATTGGATTTAGATGCTTAAATCGAATAAATACAACCTAATGCCCCCACCATGTTTGGCTCATAAACACTGGTTGTTTTAGCATGACTCCATCACACTGACGACACAGAGATAAGATCTTTGTTTGAATGGTCTTCTACACCACTTCATACTTGGCATGAAGGAATGGCAATGGAAATTAAAATTTCCGTTACTTTACATCTGATTTAAGGCAACTAGCACAGCATTATGAGTAAATATTGTAAAAAAGAATGTAAAAATGAGGGTTTTCTAAGAATTCTTGGATCATAATGTCCGTTATCTTGTTAGCTTTGAGTTGTAGAGTGGAAAGCTTTAAAAACATGCAATTAATCAATACAAGCACATCTTTTAGCTCAGTTCCAAAAGATCCAGAGGAAATATCATAAGAGACACGAGGATTCTGCTGTGGCAGTGGCTGAAGCTAAACTGGGATACAGGAAACTTGGACACAAGTTTTGGCCAGGATCGAGGTTCAACCTTTTCCTCTCTCTAGACCAGCAGTTCCCAAGCAAGGAGGTGAATCCACGTCACAGGAGGTACCCAAGGAGGACTCAGTGGTGCCGGTGACACAGGAGGAAGGCAGGCTCAGGCGATGGACTGCATCGCACAGCTTCTCCGACTCCATCTTCCCTCAGCTGGGAGAGGACCAGCACTGCCATGGGACGCACACAGGGTCCCAGGAGCCCTTCAGGCTCCCTGTCCCTGGATGCCATAAGCATCATTAGCACCAGGCACATGCTGACGGGGGGCTGTCCACTCCCCCTCATTAGCACAATGCACACTGGCACATCTCCCACACAAGAGTGTGTGATTCCCGTGACAGAGTCATGATTATCCTTCCCCCAGCTGTTGAGGGGTGAACCCACCCGTAGACGCAATTGTACTGTTATGCCAACGCAGAGGTTGTCTCACAGGTAGCCATACCCAACCCATGTTTTCTCATGAACTTCCCTTGTGGTTCTGTGCACATAATTTAATGGAAAAATCTTAAATCCTAGCCAGAAATTTCCCTGCAGTCACTGAATACCCCAGCACAGAAGTATTTCCTAAGTCYGCTGCTGCACTCCACAGCAGTTGTGCTGTTGAACAATCTCAGCATGTAGCCACATACTTTACAACCTCCCATCCTGGGCTGGGCCCAGCTGGGACAACATCTGTACTGAAGAGAAGCATTTCAGCACTTGCTCCAAACAACGCAGACAGCACTGTCACYGTTACTGCTATGACCAAACGCTTTTCCCATACCCAATTATCGCCTTGCATAACCAGCAGCCATGTAAAAGCTGCTGTCTCTTCTGGCAGCTTCCTTCAGCCCACCAACACCACCATTGGTATTTTGCCCAGATTATACTGCACCTAATGAGCTCAATGCAAGCCATGAGGTGCTGGTTCCTCCCCAGCCCTATTAGTCCCACAGCTGTGGGGCCACCATTCTCCTCAGTTTGTGGCAACGCATGTCTCTTGACAAACTTTCTATTTGGTCTCACATAACCCCCAATGAATAAAGGAGTAAGAGGAGAGAACCTCTCAATGCCCCATAAGGCAGATTCACTGCTTACATCAACTGTCTTCGCATCACGAGAAGAGGAACAACCACCACCTTCTGCACTCCACAGGGCAACACAGCTCATTGCAAATCCAGATGGATGAGCAGGGTCCAGGAAACCCAAGGACTTAAAAAAAAGGTCCTGATAGCATCAAGCACTGCTGGCCCAATTACTGCTCTCATTACAGTATTCAGAAACCATTGGCACTAGCTCCCTTCCCTCACATGTGTAAAAGAAGATAATCTTAAGCAATAATGGGTGTACTAGCAAAAAATCTGAGGGTATAGGTCACATATCATTATGTCTTCCCATCATATAACCACAGTGTCACTGAGAAATGGGCACTGCGTAGGTGGAGTACATTCAATTCACCCCTGTAAGTGTATGGGGCTATTTCCGCAAGAGGCAGCAGCTCACTGGAGCCCAAGCAACTTCATCAGCAAAGCAACATGAACTTCCTTCACCATGAAGAAACCTTCATTCTGGAAGTGAGTAGAGACAGCCAGAGATACCAGGCCTTCAACACCAGAAACTGTTCTGCTGTGACAGAAACTATGACAGAGAATAAAAGATTTTTTATAATCAAATATATGCACTTCAGAAGCAGTTGGTCTAAGCAAATCTGTGGCTTTCTCTCTGCCTCCCTTTCTCATCTTCTCTGCTGTAGATCATGTGCAAATTGCTGTGACCTGTGAAACAGATCAATAAAGAGGATATTTAGGGGCCAGCATAAGGATAAAAGAGGACACAAAATTATGATGATGCCCTACTAAACCACCCAGAGAGGTCAAAGTGAGAACAACAACTTTATCCTTTGAGGCTGCTTGAAGCCACAGGAAGCTCCATTAACTCCTGACGGTGCATCATAAAACATTAGCTCTTGCGCTGTGGGATGGATGTAGGGCAGGCTCCCGCCAGGAGAGACAACAGCTGTTTTGCGACAACAGCCGCTGTGCAACAACCTCAGCACTGCCACTGGGGCACTAAGATGCTCAAATTTAGCAGCAGAATTTACAGTCACCTGGGACCGTATCAGTTGCAGAGGCAGGCACGAAAGCCAGAGTTAATATCAAAGAACTGTCACAGGCAGCAAAACCCCCTGTCCCTCACAAGCATTAATCTCAGACTCTTCACACACGCTGAATATGCCATCATTACTTATCCTGGGTTTGGAGCTCAGAATTGCTGGGACTGACTGCTAAGGTCTTCATAACTAACTCACCAAGACCCCTCATTACAAACCCTTCGGTTTAAATCTAAGACATAAAAGAGACCGTAACAACGTCTTCTAGGAAAGGCATCACACAGATTTCAGCCTGTAGCTGTGACAGTTCACAACATATGATTAAATAAATTCTCATTCTGGGAGAACTGATTATCGTAAACTGAACCATAACTAAAAATTCACTGGGACAAACATGTCCTTGGGTGCCTCTAGGTTTCCATAAAACTCCTCCAGGGATTTTTTGAACCTAAGATCTTCCAATATTTCTGTTTAAAAACTGAACACATGCAAAATATTTTGGAACAAACTGCACAAACAGGATACATCTAAATTACATCAGTTTGTTTTGATGTTGAGTAATGAGAGTTTCACAGAAATCTGTGTTACTGAATGTTTGGCAAGCTCTGTAGGAGATGCAGCTATATTCAGATAAATTTCTTTGCAACCGGTTTCTTCAAACACATCATCTGCTGGGTCCAGGAGAACACTGGGGCAGCTGTGGTAAAAAAACTCATTAAATATACTCTATCACAAATGCCTGAAGATTTTTATCGTGATCACATTTTAATCACCCCTCTGGTATTTTTCCCTCATAACGTAGCTCTAAAATCATGCAAACTGTCTTGTTAGTAGGCCACAAAAGCAAGACACGCTGCTTTTTTATTGGTGAAGTTTAACTGCAAATTCCATATAGGCCAGCTCTGCCTGTCTTCACAGCAGGGTATTTGTCATGTGCCTCCTTTCAAACGTTTCCTATTGACAATCATCTTTTCCATATATGGGCTCAAGAGCTAAAACAGCACTTCAGAAATTAAAAATTGATTTTAGCTCCAAAAATCTGACTGTGCATGAAAAAAAAGAGTAAAAGAAAACATCCCTATCTCTAAAGGCTGCTTTAAACATGAAAAGTGTTTGGAGGTTTTTTTGCTTGGTTGTTTTCACATCGCTTACGTCTCTTCATGTTTCTCGGGATGATGACAGTCACTTTTTGAGACACGATTTGTCTCACGCTGACTGCTGGGACCAGCTGCTAAGGTCTTCATAACTAACTCCCCAAGACCTCTCATTACAAAACCTCTGGTTTAAACGTAAGACATGAAAGGAAGTTAGTTAGGCAGATGCAAGATAGACGTTAGCCATAGCTTATTAGAAAAATATTTTTATTAGTCTTGATAGGAATAAAGTTCATTATCTTCCAACCCACAGATGGCATTGGCACAAAGCATAAAAGGTTATAACAGGGTTACAACAGGCTTAGTTTCGTGGTTTTAACTGGATTCAGTAAGTGTTTGTGTGGGGGGTGTCAGAGAAAAATTCAAGTGAGGTTTAACTTACATATTTATACTGCATTTATGTTCCCATTATGACAATTAGCAAAATGGATTGGTTGGGCTATAAAAGTAATTTAAATTACATTTTATGGTATAGTATTAATGAAAAATACACACCAGAAATAGGTCATTTTTGTTTTATAATTCAAACAACATTAGAAGCAGGATTTAATTAGCTATTTTTCATTTTTTATTTAAAAGGAAGCATGGAGTGATATGTTCACTCACTATTCAGGGTGTGAGGTTACTAACCAATCTCACCTTATACAACTCTAGTTTAGGAGTCCCCAGACCCCGGCTCCACGCAAGTCCCCGCCGTCCTGCAGCGAGGACTCCCCACACAGTGAGGTTGTTCCAGATCTCCGGTCCTTCCATGCTCTCCTTGACAGACAGTCACCAACTTATATGAAAACAATGATGACAAAAATTTTCAAACATCCAGTAATTTTTGGAGTCCACGTTTTCTGGGTGCCAGCGAAGTGTTTCAGATTGAGCAACTAAAACTGGAAGCACCCAAAATTTCTGGATTCCATCCAAAATGACGGTCTTACACATCTGGATCTAAATCCTGCAAAACTTGTGAGTCCTTTACCCTCCCTTCATTTCCCGAGCCCTATCAGCAGCCTTCACAGGGTTTTACAAAACCCAGTACTTTCAGGTGTTTCTGCTGGCTGCTGCGCAGGACCCAGCAGCCAGGGGAAGGGATGCGATGCCTCGACTGCTGCAGGGTGCTACCTGCTGCGTTATCGGAGAGGGGACGCTGAGATAGAAACACATGGGCATTGCCTCCTACCAGTAATCAAAGAGCCGTCTTCCCCTTGTAAAATCTCACCTTCATCTGCAACAGATCCTTACCCACAAATATTAATTTTCTCTAACGGCTTCTTTCAAGTTATCTATGACTTTGCCTTAGAACATTCGTYTTCCTTTTCTTTCCAGAGAAAATGCCTCAGGAACTATGATGTCAGTTGAGGATTTATGGGTTATATACGCTCCAGCCTATGACATTGGGACAATTATTTTTTCCTTAGAAACATTTCTTGGAAGGTACCTGTTTCCCTGAGGACTGTATGATATCTTGTTAATACTAATGAGGCAGATGCCCTAATGGAAAAAGGAATAAACAATACTACGTTAGAAGATTAAGGGCACCTTTCTTCCTTTTCACTGAGCCTCTTTGAAGTCCTATTGTTCAAAAAGCCTGCAAGAAATTCATATATCTCTCCCACGAGAATTAGTCAACAATTATTCCGCTTCCAAGAGAAATTTATTTTGAGTCAATGTTTTTAAAATCTATCTGTTCATGAGGCTTACTCATGCATTAAGGATGATTTTCAGTGTTCAACAGAAACTCCTGAAACAAGGAGCAATTAGAAACATCTGATTTCGTGATGCATTTTCCCTCCAGCAAACCAAGCAACTGTTTCCACAAGGAAAATGTAAAGACTCTCCATCTTCCAAGTAGCTATTAAGTGTACAGCAGAAACAGCTAAATTTCACAAGCTGAAATACAATAACTTGGCTCGCAATGGAAGTTGTCAAATGACTGAATTTAGTTGTACGACAGTAGAATAAACATAAACATTAACTCAGCTCAACTCAAGTGAAAAAAATAGCTAACAATACAAGCAACAGCACCCAGCCAAGAGCACAGGTCAGAAAGTCCTGGCTTTGCCCTGGGTTTCTTGCCTAAATTCAGGCAAGCTCTGCAACTGCTTTGCTCCTGTCCTGAAAACCAGCGACGGGGCGCATCCCASAGATACAGCTTGCAAATTTACTAGCTAAGCTCTGGGTAGCATGAAACGATGTAAAGGGCTGCTGAGTGTTATTTAAGAATGAACATTAAGAAGTTAATGGTACCTTTTACAGGTGCTAAAAATTAAGCACATATTTAAATGTTACACTGATGCGGGGACTTAGACCTGCTAGAGTCAATGGGCTGCTGCCATGAGCCCATCTTCTGCCTCCAAGCCTCCTCCTGCAGCCTGTGGCCTGAGCATAGCAGAAAAGGGAGAAACATGCAGGTACGTGGGAGTTCAAATGGCACCTCTGATATGGATCTAAACATAGGAAATGCCCAGTCTCAATGACAGAAAAGCAATTTGTTTGGCCTTTTTCTTTTGCAGACAACAATCGGCTCACCAGCTTGCCATAGTTTATTAAAGATCAGAGATTAAAGGCAATTTATAAACAGCTTCTATCCCTAGCAAGAAAAGAAAAGAAACGTTAAATAGTACTTTCACCAGTGGTTCAGTTGGTAATAGTTAAAAAATAAGCAAAACAGGTCTCAACAATATCCAGTCTTTTCCACAGACTGGTTAGTGGCTTCTGACACTATACAATTTCTTAGACACAGTCTGTAACTAATAGTTATAAAACCACAGCTTTTCTTAGTCAAATTACACAGCACAGATGAAAGGGAGCTAATCCACAAGGCTACACAGATACTACATTGCACTTTTCATTGAAACCATGACAGATGGCCTGGCTAGGAAAAGTGAAAAGTTAAACACCATGGCTTGCTTATCTGTTCTTTCTCCTTGCCACAACAAGGAAAAAGACACACATGGGGCAAAGGAAGCAATCTCTAGTCGGGGTATCTACTTCTTCTATTTTGTCCTCCTTGCTTTCTTTTGTGATTTCCTTTCATTTTTTCTTCTCCAGATGCACAGATCTGGCCCTGTGGACATATCAAGCCAGGTAATGTTCATAGGTGAACAGTCTGTCTTGCAGTAGCGCGGACAAGTTTTCTCAAGGGGGAAATGTCAGCATAATTCACCAGCAAGTAAACAAACGGGACTAACAGGCAAGGACTAAATGCAATACGTACTTCCTTCTCACCATCACTAAGAAAAAGAGGCAAGGAAGGTAAAATGGAAACAGGCAGCAGCCTAGGGTGCGAAAATAAATACCCTTTAAAATAAAGAGAGAGATAAAGAGGGAAAGAATGAAAAAAGAGAGAGARAAAAAAGAAAAAGTTCTTTCAAAAACTCAATTGGAAATAGGATTATCTTTACAGAGAATCCTGAACTGGGATGTGCTCCATCTGAACACAAGAGTGGAGTATTAAKCTTCCTAAATTTAGTCTGGAAATGCTAAAAAGCTCCATCAGCAGGGTGTAATTCTGCAACAGTTACTGCAGTGGGAGCCAYGGGGGCAAACATCCTCATCGGCTGGTAGGTGGAAAATGAGACACTTCTCAAAGCCTCCTGTGATATGGCTACTGAGAGCATCAATGGACCAGACCCAAGAATCCTGGAGAGCTTTTCCATTCCTGCGTCCTGGGAGAGCCCAGTGCTCAACTGCTCTGCATGTGCAGCGCTGTGGTTATAGCAGCATCCAAAATGAACCCAGGCTTTCCTTACAGGACAAAGAGGAAGAGAGAGCCCTCCCAGAGAGTTCACGATCTGTATGTGTGAGCGGTGGTGTGGCTTCCCAGCATCAGCAAGGGAAGAGTCATTCAACACTCCACAGTGAGCACCATCTGATTTTCCAGCTGACATTTGCTGCTATTTCTTTATATTCTGGGAAAGTCATAATGAGCCTCAGGAAAGCCAATGCTTTGCCCCTTAATTACTGAAAGAGGCAGAAGGGGCTGTTTTGCCACCCAAATAAAGTCTCGCGTTCTACAACTAAAATGCATTAACATCACCTAGAGTCCTTCCCACTTGCTTGTACTGCTTCATACATCACTGATCGGCTTAGTACCTGGGCATTTCACAGGAGTTTAATGACTTTGCCACTGAGGTAGGGAACCAGAAACATCTCCAAAAAGAACTGGGACACAGAAGTATTAAATGCCTGGTTTTAAGATGCATGGGAGTATGTGGCAGAAGCCTGTCTCCTGAGTTATAGCCTCACGGGGTCACAGCACTACCGCCATGTGACAGCAAATGAGTAGTGACATCAGCAGTGAGATCCTGCCATGATCTTCTAGGGACCTTTTTTCCATCTCCCACACATGGAGGCCCTTCCCTACTCTAGTCTTCAGCCGCTGTACATATCTCCAACAACAACTCACTCTTCTGACAAGTTCCACAGAAAGGGAGTAAAGAGCATTGTTAATCATTGCAAAAATTAAATATATACAATAATTTATTCTCACAGTATCACTCTGTTGCTGTCTCGCTTAGACTGTAGGCTCTTCAGAGCTGAACCAGACAACATTTTCTATCTTATGCAGCACGCTGTGGGCACCAGTAGAGATGTTTAAAGCCTGTTGCAGTGTTCATCCAGAAAGCAGCCACAGAAATTAAGGGGAGTTATGCAGCTGAATCCCTTAGTCATCCATTTATGCTTCCACTTCTTCATAAATCAAAGGACAGGAAAGCAATTTAATCAGAATTAAACACAGAATTAGCAGTACAATTCAGTTCCTTATGCTCTTTCCTCATTGCTTTTGATAAGTAGAGTCAGCAAACAACCAAACAGCAAAAGAAAAAAAAAAAGAAAAATTAAAAACCCCGCTAGTATTGCTGTGCTGCAGATTTCATGAAGTTCTATTCCAGTCTGAAATGGAATATTCTTCTAGTTCAGTGCAGTCTGGTTAAATAACTGGATTTTCAATTTCTTAATACGGATCTGATACTAGTTGTATTACTGCAAAGCTCTGAAATTGCAGACTATACTTAAATATTTGTTTTATACAAATATGCAGACCAATCGCTATGACGTGGCTAGAYCTCCTTTACCCAGCATTCTGTTCTGATGCAATATGTAAATACGCTTGCTAAAGGACATGACCAGGAGGTCACAGCAATAGCTTAGTAAAAATATAATAGAAACAGGCAATGGCAACAAAGGSGAAAAAAAGCAAGCCAACTATAAAGAATATAGCAACTAATAACACATAAAGTATTACTGAGAAGGTTAAAGACTCCGTTGCCTTAGAAAACAGTGCTTCTCTATGGCCCTCCCGTCTCGCAGAAAATGCAGTTAGAACAGAATCCATCCTGTAAGGGCAAATAAAACATTTAAAAGCACAGAAAGCCTATAACAAAGGGTTGGAAAGATTAAAAAAATTCAAAGAATAATTAATGAGAGGATAGACAAGAGATGTGCGAAAACAACAAATGCCATGAAATTGGCCCTTTACCCTCACTGAAAACATAAACAACAGGATATGCAAATAAACTAATAAAAAGTAATGTATTCTATGGGGGTGGCAGAAGGTTTCCCATGGGATTACCTTGGGGAAGATGCTGTCAGAAGATACCATAAAGGCGAAATATCTTTAAAGGATTCCCAAAAGACACCATTTTCACAGAAAAACAGAAGCCTTTAAGTAATATTGGGCATGCTAAAATATAGATGAGAGATTAAAAAAAAACGTTTTTGAAGTATTTTACTGAACAAGCCAAATAGTAATTGCTCTGAATTAGGAGGCAACTTACTCTCTAGGAAGATTATTCCATAGTGTCTATCAGTGGGACAAACTTTCCCCTTCAGCATCTGTCAACAGTCTCAGCCGCAGAAAGAGCACCATGCTGGTCTGAACCCCCCTATTTTATAGCAAGTCTTACTAACTGCCTCTGGCAATTGTACTCCTGGGTATGAAAAAATGATGAACCTGCGCCAGTTTTTACACCAATAAGATGCAAACAACAGGCAAATCAGTGTATACTTCGCAAGAGGCTTGCGAAGAAGAGCACGTGTGCTGTGCTTTCGGCTGCCAAGGCCAGCCTGACCAGCCATGGGGGCTGGCTCCAGCACACATGACATCTCCGGCAAAAACCACTAAGAGCGTTGGTCGCCCCTAGAGCAGCTCTTTGCTGTCCCCACACTCCCGGATGCTGCTCCGCCATCCCTGAGAGTCAGTATCCATCGCATCCGACTCTGCAGAGCCCTCTCCTGAAATTATCCTATTACACCTAACACACTTAAAAATTAATTAATGCTCCTCTGCAGTAAGACGCCATAATTAAACTCCCTCTCTTTTCATTTGAGACTGAATTTAAATGAGGGCTTGATGGCACTGCAGTACAGTTACATTCACAAAGGCAACACTGACCTGAGACCTTTGCAATGGGTTTTGGCTGCATAATTGCCAAGGGCTTCCTACAACATCAAGATTTTGGCCTTCAGCAATATACCTTTATAACCACCCCAGCTTTCAGCAATATTGGCTGAAACACATGCATGGGTGATGATAGAGATCTCCTCAAGGAGAAAGTAGAAGTCTTCAGGTTTTTTTCCCCCCAAACTGAGCCTCTCTCTCTCTCACACATGCCAAGCAGCGACCCAGCCTTTACGACTGACAACAGAGAAGAGTAAGATGACATTTCCTGACCTTTAAGAAGCGTTCGCTGATCAGCACTAACTGCACCATTTCACTCATCTTGTTACTTACTAGCTTAGCTATAAAGAAAAAAAAGAAAGCTGAAATTCAGTGTATTTTGCTCTTTATGGAATACTACAAGCACTGTCCTGTTCTCAGTGCTGTGACTACGTGTCTTCAAAAGAAGGGGGAAGCCCTGGTCTGCTGTTTGCATTCAGCTCCCACTGGAGACAGGAGGGCTGAAAATATCTGACATCAGATAGGACATTAATGTACATACATTAGAGAAGCAGATTTATCACCTAGGTTTAAAGAAAAAAGATCAGGTTTTGGTCAGAATGGATAGCACACTTTTTTTTTTTTAATTAAAGCCTGAATAAAATAGTAGTTAAAAGCAGATAGTCCGAGAGTGAAAAGGGTTCCATTTGACTCCATATATGCAGTGTAAACATATCTGTAGAGTCAGCCACACTAAGAAAGTATGTCTTCAGTGCAGTCAGAGCATGGGACTGCAGTTTACATGCAGGCATAAAGATAGCTCTGAATGACCTAGCGTAGGTCCTGATCACACTGTGGCCAGAGCAAGGTGGACATCAGTACTGACTGGCTTTCCAGGTATTCAGCCGGGACCCTACACAAGCTTTGCAACTTGCATTAAACCCCACATAATCACAGTTGATCATCTCCATATGCAAGTTGACRGCTCTTGGCCACTCGGTGCATGCTCTGATTCACCTGCATGTAAAGGACCATCTTGAATTCAGCATCCAAGAGGGCACTAACACACTGAATCTCATTCAGGGCACTAGTATGCATTCAACTTACTGCAAAGGAGTATTTTGGCAGTCCAAGCAAAGAAAAAAGCTTCACAGAAAGTAAATAATTAATTTCTTTCTCATGAAGACTAACTTCAGCTGAAGATGAAGCTGACTGGAGATTATTCCCAGTTGCTCCCAGGGAACGTCTGTTCTCACAACACTGCCCTTGAGCAACTGAGGTCTTGTGATGGGTCTTTTAACATCACCATGGCACTCACCATGCTCTAGGCATCCTCTCAGCACCTCTTGATACAAACAAATGAGAAGGAGTTTGTACAACACCAAGCTTTAACCCAAACCTTATCTGCACCACCGCTGCCTGCCAGTATCATTTGATGATTCAGAGTCCTGGGAATGGACTCACCCCAAAGATAGCAATGCTTTCAGCCTGCAGGCCAGAGAAGGAGTTAGGGAGAAAAAAGGTCCAGCTGGGCAGGATGGAAGAGCATGACCTCATTTTTTGATGGGAGATACTGGGGGGTGGGAAAAGGAAGCAGGAAAGTCCTCCAGTCTCCTTGTCTGGGCAGCTGTGGGAACAGTGCTTAAGGGAGCGCATTTTGTCTTCTGACCCCAGCTCTTCTCTCTCATGTGTATATCTGGATTCTGACAAGAATAATTAGGGGTTTGTAGGAGTTTGGCTTGACCAGAATATTCAGCTCCTTTCCCTTCCTGGTGACCACTATTACCAGTTTTCCATTATAAGCCACTTCCACAGGCAGTGTCATTCACCCACACAGCTCTCAAGGGGATGCTGCAAGGGGTTTGCAGAAACAACAATTTACACAGGTCAGAAATAGGGGTTTCAGCTATCCCAGTAAGCTTACACTAGCGAGATGTCCCTATTATCAGTTATGATATCAGGATCATTAATTCTAATTTTTCCATATTTTTAAGCACTAATTACTCCACATCACACAGTTCCTTCAGTATAGACAGGCTCCTGTCTTTTACTTACGTCATAAATTTTACACATATATATACACCTATACACACACACACTTTTTTTTTTTAACATATGTCACACATTGATATATTTTATATATGTACTGTTGTATTTTAATGAAGCAGCATGCCAGGAAAACCAACATTGGTGGATGTTTTAAAGTATAGAAGCAATGTTGTGGAAAATTGAGAAATAAGATTCAACTCCCAAGCAGTGGGCTGGGATACTTGGGAGTGGTATTAACAAATACCTCTCTCTGCTCAGGAGCTCTCACAATGGGCGTATCACCTTGCAGTTAAAGATATGTTAGACACTCATACTAGATTTGCAACAGGAAACCCAAACAAATAACAAAATCTGGGGATTTACAGTTACTTTTCAGCAGTTCTGTCCTCTTTTAAAATCTCTGCAGTTCATTCTTAGAACTCTCTATTGCCATTCCTAAGAATGTCCCCTTTATTCACATTCTTAATGAAAACAAATTCTAATGGGATTTATTGCTGAGCAAGGGTGCAAAGTCACTATCCTCAGGGAGCTAAAACCTTCTCTGGCTGTAGCCCTGTCATAACAGTCTTGCACATTCTGACTGCCTTCCTAAGTAGACACCTAGAGAGATGTACGTGTGGGGCTATGCTAGTCTTCAAAACCCACTGGCCTCCCTGCTGAAGTTGTCAACATAATACCAACAAATAAGCATCATTTGTGAAGGCCGTTTCAGTGACTATTCACTGGTTCATTAGGCAACAGACTGATCCAGCAAGGATTTCTCTTCCAGGTCTCTTCCATTTTCTCTTCCAGGTAAGAAAATCACATCTATGGATTCATCCTCTTCTCTCAGTATCATCATTCCCTTCCTGTTTTCTTCCTTCCTCTAATATCTTTCTCCATCTTCACCCCTTCATCCCATTAAGTTCAGATCACCAAAGATTATTCTTACACTTCTCAGATGCACCTGACAATACTTTGTTCACAATATTTCCATTAGCTTGTGTCTTGACAGAACGGTTCACATAGTCAAAACTGGTTTTAATCAAGTGAACCAAGAAAATAATATTTGGAAAAAATCAAGACTTTTCACTACCTGTTCAGTGGATGACTACTGCATTTATGGCTTAATATTTATGCTCACCTGTGCTGTGCAGGTTTATTGCCTCTTACATGTACTATTACTGACGAAATAGGTATGCAAGACTTTGTTACTTTTCACACAAATCAGTGGAAACTCAGAGCCTAAATCAATACGGAGCTAAGGGAGAAATTATATTCCTACTACATGGTCACATGGACTGGAAGGTAAACAAAAAGTGGGATTAACGACCTTAAAAACAAGAAGCTGGAGGTACCGTAAGTAGCACAGGTTTCAGATGGACTCTCAGTACCCAGTACATCACCTCTGACTCATGACACCTCCCATAGTGCAGCACTCTCGAAACACAACTGATGGGAAGGAACCAGAGGAGTACCCTAGAAACATAACGAGGGAAAATTAACAGAGAAGGCAGCAAGGAACACAGATATATACCCTGTGGAAAGGAAGGGAAATCAAAAATTTATTCCCACCACTGTGACAATTACAAACCATGACCAAGGAACAAACCAAGGCAACATAACTTCGTGGTGTCGCTAGCCTGCCAAAAGCATGAAAGCCTAGATAACACATCTTACCTCACATTAGTGAGCGACCGCTACTCCTTGGTCAACTGCCACAACCCATCGGACACCACAGCACCGTGGCAAGCTAGAATGAAGTTTCTGAGAAGTTACTGAATTTCAACAGCAGAATTAAAGTTCCTATTTCTCCATTCCTTGATTTCTCATGAAGACAGAGCATTCCAATTTAATTCTCCATTTATTCCCACCCTGTTTGGGGGCTTGTTTTTGTTTTTAAATAGCAACAAAGTAATTGTAACCACCAATATCCTGAGATGAAACTTTTGCATCACACTTCTCTCCCTGATCTCTGGGCTTAGCTCAGCCTGATGGCTTTTCTCCAGCATTAACTATTTTTCCCTCATTTTTTCTCATTTCCTTCATGTTCTCTGTGCATAAAACTGTAAATTACTATTTTGAAATAGACTGCATTACTTTTGCAATACAGCTTGATCCCACAACTCCCCTAGAAATCACTGGGTGTACTCATTAAACAATGCACTTCTCAGCCAGAGCAAGCATACCATAGTCTGCCTCATTTGATGAGTCTAAGTAAAGTTTTCCAAGCTGGATATGCAAACTGATTATCTGCTCTACAAACAGAGTTTCAGCAGGAGCAGAAGGCATTTAAATCTCCTGAAATTAGACTTATTTGATCAAATGTCCAAATCATGCTTCAAGTATCTTTAATTTCCCTTTTTTAAAAAATAAAAACCACATGGCTTGTATTTTATTTCCTTTCCTTTTTTAAAAGTTGGCTATATTATTTTTTAACTATCTGTTCTACATAAATATTTAAATAGGGTTCTTTATCTTCTTCCCCTAAAAAAAAAAAAAAAACATTAAAAAGATGGCTTGGCCCCTGTGTACCAAGTCAATTCCTACATTCACTGTCAAGGGAACTTGCCTTGTCATACTATTTTTCAGCACATCCCTTTTCTTCCAAATTTTCAAGACCTGAATAAAAATGAGAAGCTATTATACAGCACAGAATAAAAAGAGATTGCTCTGTAMATTTTCTTAGAAATGACAATGTTTCATGCAAATCAGCACATTTTAACAAACAGATATAATTTGATTCCACATCAGCTTGTGGACATTTTTCAGATTAATATCCTGTAATCTTTTGGCCACATCATTTCAGTGTACAATAAAGATCACAGTAAAGCTTCAGTGGAGTCTAAGGAGTCCCTTGAGGTCATGGCTCTCCCCGAGAAGCATAATCCAGATCTAATTTCAGAAGGAACCAGGTAGGATTTACATTTCTGAATGTACATATGACAAATCTGTGGCCATTCAAGAAAAATCCTGCAGACTCTTCCAGCAGTGTTTTGTCCCAGTTGTGCTAAAGCATCTTTATTGCCAAGATACATAAGCAATCAAAAGGAAAGTTTAGGGTTTGGGATTTTTTATTTGTTTCTTTTTTAAACACATAGTATGTATTCAACCCATTGCACACTTCTAATGCCTTAGGGGGAAAAGAAGTTTTCTCTATTCTCTTTGTCTTCTGCATCTTTTTTCCTGGAGTTTCTCAAGGAGAAACCTTTCCTCTGCTGGAGTAAGGACAGATGCAGTTACTGTCTCAAGCATGCTCCCTGTTTGTATGCATTACTGTAAAAAATAGCATCCCTTAAGAGAGATAAGACTCCAGGCTATGAATCTGATGATCTTTAAAGCAGAGGGTATCATGCCTCTGATGCACAGCCTGATTTCAGCCACTTTTCCCTAGATCATAGATTAAAAGAAGAACACAGCAAACCACTAGCCTATCCATGACAAATACGTCAGTGCCCATAAAACACTTAACTACCACCGCCTCTCTCAACCGTTACATTTCATAGCATTCATACCATGGATATATCCCCTGCTACTTCTGGCCCCACATCACAGCAGCTTTTGTTTGCTTTTTCAGAGGAAAGCACCGGGTGAGGCAGAGACAAACTTTTGTCCTTTTTTGATTGTAAAGGTCTGAGACCTTTGAGTTTTCTGTTTCCTAAACTATATACTGATGAAATATTTTGACCAGGCAAAATTGAACCATGGTTCATAGGCTATGGTAAATTTGATATTGATTCCACCAGTGAGCTCTCAAAAATTAATTTTCTTATCTCTAAACCACAGAAATATGAATTAACCAGATTGTGGAGCATTTATCTTACATCAAGATGAACTAGCAGTCGAGCAGCAATCTTTCTTCTTTTGCTACTAACACACACAAAGAAATCTGTTGACCTGCTATTTAGAGCATTCTTCATTTTCTACCCGCCAGTCACAGCATTCCTTGGAGACTCTATTTGTCATTATCATTGAAAAGCGATTTAAAAAATCTCTAGAAAAAATGTCTGTGCAAAATCCACATCGATTTAATGATTCAATACACATATGTTTATCACACAAAAGTGAAAATTTTACTTATCTGTCATTATTCAGTTTTAATCAAGACTTTTTCAGGAGGCTGAATGAAGCCATTTTCTGTAAAACTGTTTTTGCACCTCCTCTTTAACGGAAGTTTTACATGACAATACATTAAAATACAGCTGAAAATGCTGTATTTTATTAGGACTAGATGTTTAAAGTTATGATTAAGCATGGGCTTTGAGGGAATAGTAGGAGAGGGATGTTAGGCACCTTCATTAACACCTTCCAGTACACACACCAAGACATATGAAAGTGTATGACAGTGTGGCTGTGCAGGCACATCACCATTGCATAGATAAATTACTCCAGCTAAAAGTGCAGAACTCTGGGCACTTAGCCAAATTATACATGCAATACCCACCCGCTACATATTTGCATGTATATATGCATATAACACACTTTAACAAAATCTTTCCCCTAAAGATTTCCATTAGGTGTGCTGCCAGAGAGCTGCAATGTGACTGCACTGCAGCCACCTGCTCACACAGATGCAATCACTCCAACACTGATGGTTTAATCAGAATCTCTAAGGCAGGAAGGCACATCTTGATCATCTACACCAACCTCCTGCTCAAAGCAGGGTCAGGTACAGCAGGATACTCAGGACTGTGTCCAGTCAGGTTTTGAGTATCTCCAAGGATCTCCTCAGCCTCTCTGGGAGACCTGTTCCAGCATTGACCACACTTACAGTAAAAAAGTTTTTTCTTACGTTTCAGTGGAAACTTGCTGAATTTCCTGTATTTCAGTTTGTGCCCATTGTTTCTTGTCCTGTCACAAGACAAGAATGAGAAGAGCCTGGCTCCATCTTCTTTGCACCCTCCCTTCAGGTATTTATACACATTGATGAGATCGCCCCGAGCCTTCTCTTCTCCAGGCTGAACAGTCCCAGCCCTCTCAGCCTCTCCTCACATGTCAAATGCTCCAATGCCCCCATCATCTTTGTGGCCCTTTGCAGGATCCCCAGGATCTTTCCTACAAGCTGCTTGTTCATTCATGCAGGTCTCCTGCCACCTTTGCTTGATTTCCTGCTTGTCAGGATGGACCACTCTTAAGCTTGGAGGTGATCCTTGAAAAATCAACCAGCTCTCCTGAACTGTATTCCACAGCTTATTAATGCCAGCGCTAGTCCAGATACACCTACTCCCCTGACCACCAAATCACCTAACACACTGGCAAGCAAAGACTGGCCTGCTATAAATGCTGTCTTAGGAAGAGGTATCAAACTCAAGCTCCAACCCTCTGGGGTCATCAGCACACTGTTAGAACAAAGTCATTAACCCTCAGGTGTCCTGAGTTATTCTGAGAAAGCTGACAGTAAAGCTGATATGAAACTTATCCCACAGATACCATGAAATTCACACAACAGGGTATATTCGAAACCCAGATAATCTAAAATGAATCATGTATGATGGAAGGTTATCCATCATTGCCATAGAAACCATAATTCCTGCATTGCGTGACGCATCACTGCACCTGAACTGTTAATTTTTACATTGGACACAGTGCTAGCTGGACTGATGGTTAGACTTGGTATAAAGACAGCTACACCAAGTCAGACAAGCAGCCTGTTTAGCCCCGTATCTTCTCTTTGGCAGTCGGTAGTAGATACCGAAAGAATGTGAGAATATTCTGTATGTGTCCTGGTTCTTCCTGAAGATGTTCTTCTCACTTCCTGCAGTTGGTACCTCAGGACCTTCCTATAACCATGCTCTTGAGAAGCAATGAATAATCACTTGCCTTCTCTACCCCTTCAATATTCCATAGATTTTTCTCATTTCTTCCTTAGATTCTTTACAAGCTTAAGTCCTAATCCAGTTAGTCTCCCCTCAGGAAGAAGCTATTCCATGCCCTAGGTCATTCCTGTTTCCCTTTTCTGCACCCTCCCTAGGTCAGCTAACTCTCGTTTTAGATAAAGCAATATTCAAGATATGAGGGCAGCATGTGCTTATACAGCAGCAAAAAGATGTTTTCTCTTTAGTTCTCGCCTTCCTTCTTAATTAATTTCTAACAGCTTATTTGCCTTTCTGACCACTGGAAAGCTCTGGGTTGGTGTTTTAAGAAAGTTGTTTAGTATAATTGCTAGTAATTAGAKCCCATAATTGTCTAGGTACAGTGTAGATGCTTTTTCCTCGCGTGTATTACTTGGCGTTTAGTGACCTGGAGCTTCATCAGTCAGCTAGCACTTCTCAACTTTGCCCATGATCTGGCAATTCTGACTGACTATATTCATCTGTTCTTATAAAAATGTCTTGTGAGGTGTTTTGAAGTTATTGTAGCTGTATGCTTGATGACCACTAACTGTCCATTCTCATCAATCTCCAGATAACAACCGCCTCTTTACTATAGCCTCTGGTAGTCGGGGGAGACCACTACAGGGTTTGGGATGCTCTGGTTCACCATGGAAATCACTCAATACCCACAGCTGAACTGGAGTTACAGGGAGCACGACTTAGCAAAAATCAGTCTGATATGGCCTGTCCCCATCACGATGTGGGAGGTTCCTCAGCCAGCTCTAAGGACCCAGACTGTGTGCTCAGTTGTATCTTTTCACAGACGGAGCCMCTGGAAAGCTAGAGCTGAATTAAATGGAAGAACGTAAATATTATTCCTCTGGTACTGCAGCAGCAATTTATTTCCCAAATGTTTTYGTATGTCTTGTGTACAGTTTAAATAGATATATCTTCACCTTTTTTTTTTTTTTTTTTGAAGTATTCAATATTTTCTAGAGCTCAGCAGACCTTCATTAATCTCATACCACCGCAGCTCGCCCTACAGATTCCCTGCCCTGTTTAATCAAGGATTCTCACAAAGAGGCTCTGGGAATACAAGTTCAGCTTCCTTACAGGCAGACATTTCAAAACCAGAGATACGCCTGCACCCTCACAGACATACATGCACATACACACATGCACACAGCCATCACTATATAAACTACAGTGCTATATATATGTAACTATACAGCACGTGCTAAAAACTTCAGTATTTAAAAATACATTCTTGTCTGCATAGTTTTTCTGAGAGCGCCTTATGGAATGTAATTTTAAATGATCTGAACATGAAGGGAATAGCTCCAAGATTTCTTCCACTTTCTCCTTCTCTTCTCCAATTAAGAAAATTCCATTGATGAAGATTTTTTTTTCATGGTCTCTTCAGCAAAACAAGATTGCATGGACGGCTGTTTATTTGAAAATCTGCTAAGAAAACCAGCAAGAAATTTCCCCCTAGAGCTATCATGAAAAAAAATTATCTCCATATGGGGAATTTCATGGTTTTGTGAGCTCATAAAAAAGTACAACATCTACTCTTGTACTCCATAACGTTTACTCTTGCTTTAATTTTTTGCCCAAGTTTAAAATACTGGTTTTGACATTTTACCTCAAGAAAGTGTTGCTTAGTCTGGCAAAAGGGAACCAGCATGAGCTCAGGCTTTATTGGGGAGGTGAAATTTTATTGTGCTTCTCCAACCTTTAAAAAATTCTGTGTTGTAAAATCTGGCATTGAACACACTATTGTATGTTCCAAATTCCATAGGTACCCAGCAAGCTTGTCTAAGACAACACAGACCAGGCAGGCTTTTAAGCAAAAACTACTTCCAGAGCAAAATCTGACAGGTCTGCACAGCTGGAATAGGTTTAAGCCCTGGCTCTAAAATATTTTTTAGAGCTTTTGTCTCTCCATATGGACTCTAAGAGCAGAAATCCTCCGGAGTTGATGTAAACTTCCAAGACAGGATTCCTGAAATTTCAGCAAAGAGGATGAGAGCTAATAGCAAGAATCATCATCCACAGTGAAAGGAGTTCTGTGGGACTCCTTTGGGATACATATCTCCCCATAGCCATGAGTATGTGAAAGGTATATTCAGAATGGAATTTGTGGCCATTGCTTGTGGTTTGTATTGAGTTGGTTGTCTACAGCCAGAGCCCTAAAATCATGCCTGTACCTAACCAGCTTTCTTCAGACAAGTGTCTCTCATCATTTACTCTATATCCCTGAGCATTCTGCATCACTTACTGTCTTTTGTAATATATTGGTTCACTACTCAGTAAACCTCTTACACTGCTTTGCTGCAAAAACAACTAGAGCCCTCCTGATTGTTTTGTGGCTAATGTAGTACAAACAGCTCTTTCGAAGCTTAGGAGATTTCACAATGCGACTACGCAACCTGTATTAACACTGCTGGGAGTCTCTTGTTTCTGTCCAAGGTAAAAATCCACCCCTTCATTAATGTACATTATATTGCCTCTGAACACATCCCATTATAAAATACAAAGCTGTGAAAATCTGGAATCTGTAAGACTGCAGACCCATATTGCTCTCTCCTTTTGCATTCACTTGGCCTTCCCAGCACGCCATCTTCTGTGCTAACCCTTCTAGCTATCAAGGAGAAAATATAGGGTGGAAAGCCTGTTGTGTTTCACCRTCTCCCCAGGTGACACATTACTCCTTAGAAAAACAGCACCTTCAAGGAATGGACTTCTTCAGAGAGCCTTGCAAAAATACCAGTAGTGTTGGGGTTTATCTGTGCAGTCAGCCTGTAACCTGGGTCAAAACTGGCAGTCTTTAAACGGTAGGGCTCCTTTACTCCTATGAAAATGTTGGCCTTCCATTCAAGAGTTAAAACATTTCAGATCTAAAGGGCCACTGTAAACGCTTCTCAAGAACTTCAGTTTGGGGGCCCAATGCTCCTCCCCTCCTATACCAACAGTATGCTCTGGTCAAATTAACCCTCCAGACAGACACAAAACTCCCATGAGAGCCCCATGGCCAAGGTGCTCCATGGGAAAAGTCCTGATGGTTACTTCCACCTCCAGAGGAGACCCCAGAGTGCTATAACCAACAGGAAGTATCATATAGCTTTCAGCCAACGCTGGTTTTGACAGAGCATTTTTAACCCATCCTATGGGGAGACCTGAGCCCTGCTGCCTTGCTGAGGAAAGCAACTTTGTTGACTCACCCTAAGCAGCAAATACATGAGAAAAACCTTCTTGAGTGATAAATCTAGAGCCTGCAGCTGGGCAATACCCAATGTGGAACATCTGGAAGAGCTGTGCTAACGCGAACACTGGGAACAGAAAACATCCAAGCCAGCTTACAACACAAGGGCACTCACAGTGCCAGCCCTCCAACAGTACAGAGTTAATGGAAAGCTGTTATATGCTGCCTCTGTCTCTTTTTTGGCAGTCCCCCAAATTCATAATTAAGAATGATGCAAGTGTGATTAGAATATTCAGAAGAATCTGAATAGTTTATGGTTTCTACTAAGTTATTTCCCATGAATCCAAAGAGCTCATAAGATCATTCTGAATAATAAAATAAGTTATTCTTATAGGGACAAGGTATCATTATCTAATATTCATCATGACAGAATATAGTCATCTTACAATTTATGCTGCAGTATCCAAGATATTATCTAACATCCATTATCAGCTATGTCTTCAACTGCCTATATTACATTTATTTAAAGAAATTCAGACAGGTGAGATGTTCTACAAAGACGCCATTTTCAAACAAGCAAATGGGAAAAAAGGCATTGACTGCTATAAATGTAATAAACTCCTACTGACGTCTCAAACTCGTTACAGTTCACTAACAAGGATAAAGGCTGTGTACTATGATAAAAGAAATACAGAGAAGTCGCTTCCTTTCCTTTATAGGAAAGGAAGTATGGTATCTACTCTTCATTGCGCTGATCCACCTGACTGTCACTCTTGGCATCTGCCCAACATGCTTCCCATCCTTTTTGTTAATGCTACATTCATTAAATAATCCTTTTTTCCCCCCTATTTTGTAATGCCAGGCTTTGAACGCAATTTAAGATATAAGGGATGCAATTTGCAGAGCTACATTTACTATTTCTAGGGAAGTAATTTAACTGATTATTTCTTTTTCAAGTCCAAAAAGTTAAAGAAATTATACAGCACAGCTGATATGCCAGTTCCTTCCTCTGGCTTACTGATAATAAGATGCCAACAGGATGAAATTTAGCATCATGCAACTAGGCAACTGGGTGCCAAACAGGTTTTAAAAGGTTTAATCCTGACAAAAACTGTGCATAGAAATATAAAATCCACTAAGTATGTAAATCAGTGGTAGAATAGCTAGATTATTCTATTGAATCATCCTCTCAGCACAAACTAGCACTAGCCAAAAACACATGGCTTGTTTCCCCTGTGGAAAAAAGCTATTTTGGAATAATAACAGTTAATATCTGACAGATAAAACAGACAGGATCCTAATGTCAAAATATGTATCTGGAAAATATTTTTTTTGTGGTGACTTTTCCCATGTTTTGTCCCTTGCACACTATCAGGATTTTAATTTTGCCTGAAATTTTCATAGCCACATTCTCACTGATGATGTTAAAAAGACAAAGTCAAACTTGGTATCACGCAAGAGAGGGCGAGGTTTCCCTGGAGCCTGCAAGGGGCTGGGGCAATTCCCCTCCGGAGTCGGCTGTAGGTGAGCTTCAGCATCTGTACTGGGGCCAGCGAAGCAGGCAGAGAGGCTGAGCCCTTCCTCCCTTCTCTCCTCTCTACCCCAAAATCCCTCTGTTGCCACTATAAATCTCAATTTGCCAGCGATGACAAAATGCCCAAAGAGCAAACAAAGGGCAGATGTCCCATGCTGAGTGCATTTGTTCAGATGAAGTCTTTCTGGTTTTGTTTTTTTAATTATTGAACAGCAGAGTGGAGTAAGTGAAAAAGGGACCTTGATACACTGCTGCTGTCAGCCATCATTTAATGCTTGTTTTCCTCAAGGCCAAATATATAGCTTGATAATACATAATGCTGATATAAATCAATTAATAATTTGATACACAAATGATTGTTTGCTCATTTAAAGATTAGTTTTATTCCCTTTGACCCCAGTTTGATGGTGAGACASGTGCAGCAGGTCCTTCTTAATGTCTAGCTGCAGCCATATTAGAAAAAGATTTTCTAGGCAGCGAAGACTTTTTTCTAGGATTTTTCTAAGCCAGAGTGTATGGAGACAAGGACCCAATACACAGGTGACAGTGCATCTCAGAGTAGCCTCATCTGAAACATTAGCCTTTTAGCTTTCTCCACTGAGTCTAAGAAAAGGAAAAGAATAATAAAAAATAAAAACTAAAACTAAAAAAAAAAAAAAATCACAAAAGCAAGAGTACTGGGGTCATTTGAAGCTCTTCATCCCCTCAAATTTATCACAATTAAATATGTCCACATGGTTTTATTGATGCATCCCAAATCTGGCAATAAATGGTCCAGAGGAAACATAGGACTGAATTCTTGAAGTAGGTCTGAAAATCTTCACTTGTCTATATTTTCCCCTGTGGAAAACTAGCATAGTAAAGAAAAGAAAGGGTCTTGTGCAACTGCCCTCTTCTATTTTCAAATACAACATATGTGGCACACGCAGTCAGTTTGCCCACCCATCTGACACCGCCCAGTCAGCGGTGCCCGAATGGTCCCGCTGGTGGCCTGCCAGCCCGCACCAGCCCGCGGGAGGTCTCTGCCAGCTCCAGCCCCACCTGCAGCAGGTGCCTTAGAGGAGACCCGGCCGCTGTGGGCTCGGGGCTGCTGAAGGGTTGGGAGGTCAAAGGCAGACCTCCATGGCACCTGCCCTGTCTACAGCCTTCTCACATGAATTCCCGGACAGGCCTACTAACTGCTGCCAGTCCCACGCAGAAACAGGCAATTGCTTCAAAACCGCTCACTCCAAAAGGCTCTTGGCAGCCCCTCAAAACCGGCACCTGGCCCAACGCCCTGGAAAGGCCACAGGGCTGCTGGGCTGCCAGCACCACCAGTGCCCCACGCGCTCTGAAGCGGGGATGGTCTGTCACCGCTTCCAAGAGTCATCACCAGGGGTGGAGAGCAATAAAAATGCTGGTTCTGCTTGGCCATGGGGTGAGGCTTCATGTATCTCACTGAACCGAAGAGAAAAACGCTGCAGGGGGCACAAAGGAAGGCCCCAGCCCCACAGCGCTTTGCACGGTGGAGGTCCTCTGTGCCCGCAGTGCACCTTAAAGGACTGAGGTCAAAAAACATTTAAAGAATCCCTTTCCCCATTAATTCAAGCCTTTTCGGTGCTATTTGCAATTAAGGGATAATGCATTTAATTGCTAATTGCACCAATCAGTCTTGACTTCCAAAAAGCCAAGGGAAAGTTGCTTTCCCTGAATTCCACTCACGTAATTGGCATGCACAAGCCAGTGTGCAGACTGAAATAGTAGAAGCAGTGGGTTTAGCTGTTGGAGTCTATATCCTTCTTCAATTTCAGGCTGCTTTGAGGACAACAATTCTGGCTGGATTTCTGGTCTCTTGCTGCATAGTAGTTCTATATTGCAAAAAAATAAAAACAGATGAAACTTTGCAAAGCAAGCTTTTCTTTTATGAAGATACCATCCTATCTTTAAAAAAAAANAAAAAAAAAAAAAAAAAAAAAAAAAAGAGAGAGAGAAAAGCAAACATGCAAAAGAAAAGGAAAAAACGTTCAATCTTTTAAATACAAGAACAAATACCCAAATCCTAGGTCTGTAAATTGTTTTGAAAATATATGATGTGTTTCAAGTCTGGCTATAGCACAGGAAGCTAGTCACTCTTGAGGAGAGATGCCAACGATTTTGCAGTGAGCAATGTTGTTCAAGTCTTCTGTGTGAGCTGCAAGCCTGACAAAAAAGCCTCACGGTGGTTCTGAGCTGTTGTTATTATTAGGCAATAGCATATGTAAGCATCCTTGACACATTCAGCTTGTCAACACATTTCAATCTCAGGAGGAGTCTAAATAAAATCTTTGCCTAGCATGCTCAATAACGTTCTCAAGAGGCAAGAGGGAAAGGGGAGGGCAAGATTCCGGCATACAAGCTGCGAAGATCTTGTATTTTGAGTCACCCAAAGGAATGAGAATCAGCAGTGGCTTGCTTAATCTTTTATTTCCTTTCTATAATGAGCCTGCCTCTATGAATACAGTTCTCTTGCCTCTCAGCTGTTATCTGCCACTTCATAAAGCAAACACCGCTTCTAATTTGACAGTTTTCTTGTTGTTAGTCTTTGTTCTGAAACCAACTCTCCTGTTGATCTAAAAAGCCAGCGGCTCTCAGCCCCATCCTGTCCTGATTATGGTCTTGTCTCGCCGGTGCAAAGATTTTCTTCAACTTGTTCTGTTTTTTCAATGCTTTATCTCCCACCCCACAAACCAGAGCATCTCTACTAAACCCTACCACATTTGCACTTCTCCCTTATCCTTAATAAGGGAAACCTAAGCTAGAAATACTGCAGGACAGTAACACTGCATCCTATAAACCATCTGGTCTAAGACTCATCAGGAATTTTTCTGACAAAACTATAACTGTGAAAAATTTTGCAGGACAAGGACAGCCAGTAACGAATTCCACCGGTCATAACAGCATTACAAACACCCACAGAAGAATTGCTTGCTTCTTCTGTCAAACAGCTTCTGGGGGAAGACACATTTTGGGAGTTGTCACTTCTTAAAGTCTGCAGCATATGAGCAGCGTTAGCTAGGTTTGTAACATCTTGTTGGAACAGCTATATTTAATAAGAACAGCCACTCTGGATCTGACAGCGGAGCTGTCTACCCCACATCCAGGCTCTCACAGTGACGAGCAGCAGATGCCTCTGATACAGAACAAAAACTGGGCAAGTATGCCATGATACCTCCCCCAGTGCAACTTCCCTGCTTCAAACAGCCTGAAGTTTGGGCAGATCCTCAAACAAAAATATGATCTACTGCTTAGCAGCCAAAGGATTTTTCTTCTTTTACTTTTTCTGTGTTTCTGGGCACAGATAAACCTTTGGGAATAAAGCCTTCTGTCACAGTAATTTTCACTGTTGGCTAGATGCTGTGCAAGGAAGGGCCTCTCTTGGTTCATTTGCAGCCTTCACAGACCAGTTCAAGACAGCTAATTCTTGTAGTATTTTCAAATTCACACTGCTAAGTTCAGTTGAAGGGTCCTAGATTTTCCTAACAATGGCAAACCAAGATGTGCAGTCAGTTTCCAACTTTATCAAATTCATGAATAGTTTCATTTTACTCAAATCTTTCTTTTTTTTTTTTTTTTTGGGGGGGGGGTATATATGAGGAAGGAGATGAAGATATTTATAACACTTACTGGAAAAAAATCGTATCTTCTTTTAAAATCTTTTTACTGAAAGAAACTTCAGGATTCCAGATGAGGAGTCAGGCATTCAAGAAGGACCTAAATGTAAGTATTTTAGCACTGGTGGCTGGCCACCTACTTTCATGCAGATCTGCTCGGGTGCAAAGACCACCATGCAAAACCTTTCTGGCCATTCCCCATTAAACAAGGCAGATTTGATGTGGCCCATCAGCTCTTCCACACATCATCTTTTCTATAGAACCTCAGACTGCAGTATTGGGCCTGCTCCAGACACAGTCACACGTGTCGAAATGAAGGGAACGTAAGAACATACGGGAAAATCACATTTAAATGTGGCAAAGTAGTGAAAATGCATTTTAGACATTTAAGAAACCCAAGAAGTTTGTTTAGGGCACTAGCATATTATGTAAAACCCAGAAAACATTACAGTACATACACTCAGAAGGCTCCAGACTATTCAGGGATGTAGACTGAAGTAAGGAGATGCAAACAGATCAAGCCAGCAGCCTTAAATGCCTAAAAGGCTATGGTCTAAGAAATTCCCTTTATCATCTGTTGCTCTTTGCCTGAAGTGAAAACAGAAAGGTGTTGGTTAGATTTAATTAACTGAAAAACACCTGAATATTCAATGCATGGCACCTCAGCCTTCTTCACTCAACACTAAATAATCCAGCAGACTGCCTTTGCTATCACTGTCCTTGTCCTGGAGATTCCAGTTAAGTATCCTAAAATATCTGTCAAAGTACAGTTATACTTTGTTGTTGACCCCAGCAGTTACAGTGAGAAACCTTAGGAGAACCCAGCAATACAGCAAATCCCAAGTGCAGATGAAATAAGCCCCAATGACACAAACAGAAGACACAGAGCAAGCTTAACGTGCAGATTTACTTGTCTACACTTGGGATTTGCTCTTTACCTTAGGGTAAAGTACCAGCGAAGGCTGAGCCAGTGCCACTCTTCCCTTACTTCCCAGGCTAGTCAGCATACGCCTCACAGTACGCTGGTGTCAAACGTCCTTACTCCCTAACACAYTTGTTTATATGGTTGCCACTAGCTCCAAGCAACTGTCACTAAAGGAGGTTAATAACGCATGTAGCCCATTTGTGAATATACGCGCTGCAAAATGCTTCAAATACAGCATCACTTGTTCACTTTGTAGTGAAGTAAGCAGCGCCATGCCAACTACTCCATTTGGTCATGCAAGCACACATGAAGAGACAGGAAAAAGATGTTAAGAAAATGCTCCTAATTGAAGGGTCTGATGACGAGATATTTCCCAGCAAATAGCATTTGGACTTCAAAACAGAGAAGCAAAAAAAGCCCTGACGTTAAGAGTTAACTTCAGTAAGCTTTGGTAGAGAAGCRTGGCGGAAAATACTGGAGACGTTCCAATATTTACAGATGCAACTTTCTCCCTTTAAACTAGCAAGTTAAAAAGAAAGCTAAAACACAAAGTGCAAAACCTTATTAAAAATATCACATAATGAGACTGATCAAAACTTAATCATTACKTGGTTAAGTTCACTCATAATAGTTAAAACTGTAAAGCTTGTTACTAAAATGGCCCGGGTCTGCGATTTCCCTCCTGATGACAGTACYGGCAGAAACAGTTGAAAAGCACTCCATAGCAAAGCTAATTGAAAGAAAAAAAGCTTTCCAGTGGTATAGGAGGGGTGTTCAGAGGGGGAAAATTACTGCTTACAGTCTTAATACGTAAAGGGCTATTTTGAGTGGCACTATCTGTTCCCTCTCTTTCTCCCACACAAAGCAATTTTTCTCACAATGAGCGGCGCTGCTAAAGTTAACAAGGCAGATCCAAACAAACTTGTTTTTCATTACCTGACAAGCCCCTCGGTCCAGCAGATCGGTCTATCCCCTCCTAGTGCACTTTCACAGTTGGATGAAGATGATCTAACCCCATGTTGTCACCAGAAGGGGTAGAGCTGCCCCCAACCACACACTCCTGCCCTGTGCCAGCGGTCGTGCTCACACGACCACCTGGCCAGCCAGATCCACGAGCTGACACACAGTTGAAAATTAACCCTGAAGAATAAGGTTGCTGGCTAACTGAAAACAGATTCAGCTCACTGCAGGGCTGCCCATAAGTCAATGCTGACTCAGGTAAAGGAGCAGAAGCATGTAGGCAGGCAAAGGGCWGCAGTGGCCATTTCCGAGGTGGCACAGACTTAGATGAACTTAACCTGTTGCCAAACTACACCCTGAAATCAATCCCTGCATTGCTCATGAGGCCCTGTCTCCCAGGCATGTCAGTTTGTGACGTGTTTTGCATCAAAACATGTGTTTTTGGAACAGCCAGGGGCACCTACCCAGGGAAGTGGGGTACATCTTCCACCTGACCATCCCCTTGCGAAGTCCTACTCAGTCTCCTCTGCTTTATGCCCCATCCATACAGTGCGATGATACTTAAAATTTCCTGGATCCCTATTGATTAGCACTTTAAATAAAACACTGTTGTAAAACTTCTCAGAATACACAAAAGCACGAATCTTCCTCTTCTTTTGGTGCAGCTTCTCTTGAGGACATTTCTCTTAGGACCACATTCAGCAGAATGAATCAAAGTTTTCCTTGCTCTTTCACAGCCTACCTTCTCTGGTTTACCTGGTTTGATGTGACTGGGACATTCAGCACAAGTTACACAAATACAGGTGTGTAAGATTAATGTCAGGAGAAGATAAATGAAATGTGACAAATTATTATCTGAGTTGCGTTTATTATCAAAAGACTATCAGTTGGTCATCAATTCATTAACTAATGATTACTGTCTTCCACCCCAAAATCTCTTGACGTTCTGCCTGAAGACCCGGGGTCCCATCTGGTTAGCAAACAACTTTTTTAAAACTTCAAGGTATAGACAGAAGACAAAYAGCAGAAGTTGGAAGAAAACTATAGTTCGAATCACAGACACTTCAACCACTTGGCTTCATCACAGTATGTAGCAGGTTGATCACAGCAAACTCCCACAGAATCTCACACCAGAGATGCAATTACACATATACAAAATGAGGGACTGTCACTGTGGGACATCTAAACCACAGAATATCTACAAAACTGTTTCCTTCAAAGGTCTTTCTCAGTGGTCACGGAACAACTCTGGAAGTGAGTTACATGGGATGAAGTTCACTCCAAGGAAGGGATGGTCCAAGAACTAGCCACTATAGGAATATAGGCACTTTGTAAGCCATTTAAGTACCACGTAAGCATCATTTTGGAGGCCTGATGAGAATAAGCAAYGCATTGGTCCTTATGTGAACACAACAGATAGATAAGATGCAAATTAAGTTTAAGATTATATTTTTATCACACTTCAGGGCTGTAAGATCTCCATATAATGAGGTCCACAGGATATGCATAGCAGACAATTCAAACAAAAAGCCAGAGAAATATTATACTTTCCAATTTCTGAAAATAAAAATAATCAGAGAACAATTATCAAAGTTTGAGCTATTTTTTCCCTTTAAAAATAGAACAAAGCAAGAGTTGATGAGTGAGTTGTAAAAATGAATGATTCAGGCTATAACATGCCTCAGAGGAGGTAAACCTGAATTTAAAACAGTTCTACAAAAAAAATCCATGAAGTCGCCCGCCAACCAGTAAGGGAGGTTTTGCCTCTTATTTGATTACTGGCATGAAAGTCGCTAAATCCCAACTCTCCTGATGAATCACTGAGAGTGGGTTAACATAAGCCACCACTCTACATTTTTTGTTTCTTCAAAGTTATGTATTATGGTCCGATAAACAAATTTTCCTTGACTCATCAAGTAGTCAGCTATCAGCATTAGATTTATTCTCACTTGCTGAAAAGCGTTAAGGAAGAGCCACTGTCACTTAAGCCAAACAACTTAGTTTGTTTTTGCTAAAGTAGACAAGAAGTTTAACTTGTTCTAACAACAGAAAAGGGCAATTTTTTTCAAGAGATCATACAACATGGCTGCTTGTGGGTAAAAAAAAAAAAAAAAAAAAAAAAAAAAAATCAATAAACCAAGATCCTTTTTGAGTACCTCATCCTTACAGCTTCCAGGAAAACAGTAAGTCATCAACACATCTGAATATCAGAGTCCGAATCTGAAGGGATCCATTTCCTTGATGATATGATTTATAGCCATTTATTACTACAGCTTGTAATCTATACCTGTTTATGCCATCCATAGCGGTACACAGTGGACCGATAGCATCTATACAGATTTAGCTCTACAGGGGATTTTTGATAGCTGTCAATATCCTATATGGTAATAACATTTCCAAACAACTAAATTCTAGACAGAAGCTATCAGTAGGCCCTTGATGGGAGGGAGAGATAGCTATTAAACATACATCAAACCAGCTGCCATGCAAACCTAAAATACAAGAAAAAATTTATAAATATATGTATAGAAAATGTCAGTGGGGAAAAAAACCCCAATGGCTCAAGGCTAATGGTGACCACAGTTTTTCAAAGTACATTCACACGCAATAAACAACAGCCTTCACAACTGACAGTGTCTGCTTCCTGGCCTTTCACAGTTTAAAAGGAAAGTAGGTCCTTCAGAGTGAATCAAGGCAGAGAGAGCAGAAAGATCTCATAAAGGGAATAAAACAGTCTGTAGCTAACACTCTGTTAATCACTACTACACTTAAGCAGGAAAAATGAAAAAATAGCCCTTTTGATCCTGAGCCACTAACTACACTGGGGCCATTTTTACCAGATTTTACCAGAATGTACAATTTGTCATGAGAAGTACGCAACCGATCTGGGACCCAGTTCTCAAAAGTGAAGATGCACCTTCATCTTCATGCAAGGTGCATGTCATGGAAATCAGGTGTGTTCAACACCTTTTAGGACTGGGAGCCCAACTGCAGTCAGACAAGAAGTACTTCTCTCTCCCATTTCTCCTTTCATCCAATTTACTCTGTGGGTGCTCTGTCAGAACTCAGCCTTGGTAAGAAACATGTTCTTTCTCACAGATGATCAGCTCTTTGCAGACATTACCATTTTTGCATTAGTCTATTCCACCACCGTTCACAGGAGGAAAGGGCTCTTTTCAGAAGAGCTATAAGTGAGGGGGGTTGTGGAGTCTCCCTCCTTGGAGATATTCAAAAGCTGTCTGGACATGGTCCTGGGCAACTGGCTCCAGGTGGCCCTGCCTGAGCAGAGGGGTTGGACTAGATGTCCTCCAGAGGTCCCTTCCAACCTCAACCACTCTGTGATTCTGTGATGTGCAACCTCCTCTCAGGCACCTGGAGAGGGATCTGTAGTTCTGAGTTATAGAGAAAGGCTCCCTGTACAGAGTTAACTTCCGTGCAGCAGTCTGCACTTTTGAGGGACCCATCTAAGGTACACAGCAAGGAAATTCTGTCTTCAGCCCCAGTCTTTCCCAGGGCTTAAATATGTGTATCAATTTGGGATTCACAGTCTTTTCTAGAGGTTTTCTAGATCACACAATGTCTGATTATTTCCAAAGCAGAGCAGGAGCCATTTCAGATCTCACCTGTCAGCAGCAGCAACCCCCATCTTTGTACAACAACGTCACGCTGCAGACTAGACTTCCACACACTCGGCAGTCAGARAGGATTCAAATCCACACACCAGTAGTTCCCAAAACTACTGGGCTTTTGCAGATGTTTAGGGTAGGAAGACTTTTAGCCTACCAGAATCCATGTTATTGGACCAGAGCTGTGCTCGTTCTCATGGGTGAAAGAAAACCAGCCATGTTTTTGCATAGACAAGAAGAGCCATTCCCACTTCAGCATCCTTAGAGCATGGTGCTGAGAAGGAAATGGATGTCTGGTTCATGCCAGATCTCTCATTTCCCATAGATAAATGTCATAACCACCAACCAACCCCATATACTTGAGGACAGGATAACACTACCCCTCTTTTACCCATCTTTTTGGGCAGGTGTGGCTATGACCACTATTTCCAGCAGACCTTTTATGTACCAGCTGCTGTCCTGCAGACACAGGGACTGACCACAGATATCATGGAAATTCTACAGCACATGAGCATGCCCATCATTTAGGCCCCAAAGGAGGTTTGGAAACATCTGAAAATTACCTTTTAGGACTCAGGCACATAATTTTGCTAAATCTTAAATGACTAAACCTTTTTGTAGTTCTCTGGGATATGACTAAGGTAGGGACACAAGAATTAGAAAAGACAAGAATGAGAACAGAATATTATTAAACAAGCAATAGTAATACAGGAGAATATGAATTATGTAATACCTGATAGTTTATTAACTCACTCTCTTTGGCATTCTGCAGTGATAAATCATGAGGAAAGATACAACAGACAAGACTGTTAGTGCCATTTGTGGCCCAAAAGTTTRAACGCTTGAACAAGATTTGTCGTACCTTTGGAGAAACAAGTATTTCTGCATGTCACTGTTCAAATTTGCTGACTGAAACAGGTAAACCTACCAAAAAGAGGTATCTAGAGTACTGGATGTTAAATAATGGCATATTTCTGCAATTTATAAACTCTACATTTAAATTTCACCTAACCACAAGCAGAATACAATCTCCCCAATGTATCAAATCCTAAGTTTGTCACTAATAACAAATAGCATAAATTTAATCTTGATTCCTTAAAATGTTCTTTCTTTTTCTTAGCAATGGCCATAAAGAAACATCGTGCTAATAAAGGTAGCAAGATTTATTTTTGAGGATGGTAATACAAAGATGCTGCTCTAGAAGCAATTGTAACATTTACCAAAGGCACCCATAGATTTTATTTCCAGACAGGAAGATTATGACTATATAGTCTGGGCTGCTATGAAGCACCAATGACAGACAAAACAATTTCTGTATCAAAGCCCACAAATTCCTCTTCAGACATTTCCTCACTTTCAGAGGGCTGTCTTGATTTACAGTTTTTATATCATATCGCTATGCTTTTGTGTGACACAATGGCTATCAGCCTTTTCTGTTAAATACGTATCCCATGTGCATAAACAGTGTATCTGTGTATACACGTATATGGATTGTGAAAATGGCTATAAACTAAGAAATCTTACATCTTTGAGGAGAATCAATTAGGCCTACACTGAAAGCCTACTTGAAGACCCCTTCTCCTTTTCCCCCGCCCCTTCTCCTCTCCCCTCTCCCCCCTCCCAAATTGAACAAATCAAACCCAAACTTTTTTTTACCTGATTGCAAGGACCTTATCATCTGGGCCAATGTTCTGACTTCAACTTCTTTGTAAAAGCTGGATCACACCTTCAGGACATGGGCCCAACTCAAGTCCTGCATAAATATGTCTCCATTAGGGCACTGTATGCCATAAATCAGCATTTTCATTGCCATTAAGATATCTGTGGGTTCTAATACCTTAAAGGACACAAAAAGATTTATTTCCTAGAAATGTTACTGCAGAATCAGTCTTTGCTTCACTATGGCAGGAGCTTACACTGAAACCAGCAGTAATCATGCCACAGAGTGGACTAGGAGCGGGCTTAGGGCTCTCTCTAAGTAACATCCTTTGGGTTGGACCATAAGCTGCATTTAAACTCCAAGCTTTTCAGAACTGAAGGTGAGATCAGTCTTCATGTACAGGTGTGGTGGGTTAGCCTTGACTAACAGCCAAATGCCCACCCAGCCGCTCGTTCACTCCCTGCCCCCACAACAGGACCTATTTACAGGGGAGTAAATTGGAAGAACAGGAATGAGAAAGCTCATGGGTTGAGATAAAAACAGTGAGACCACTTACTAGTTACCTTTGCAGGCAAAACAAACTTGACTTGGGGAAAATTAACCTAATTTATTGCCAGTTAAAATAGACATTTAATTACTGATTCGGGTAGTAGGAAACAAAAAGACAAGCATCTAAACAACACTTTTCCTCCCCCCTTTCCCATGCCCAACTTCCTTTCCTCCTTCCTGCCTCTTCTACCCCCTCCAAGTGGTATGGGGGTGGCTGGGGATGGGGGATTATAGTCAGTACACAGCTGTTGCTCTCTGCCGCTCCTTCCTCCTCACACCTTTCCTCTGCTCTGGCATGGGCTTTCTGTGGGCTGCAGTTCCCATAAGGAAAGTCTGCTGCAGCATGGGCTCTCCACAGGCTGTGGTATCTGCTCTGGCACCTGGAGCACCTCCTCCTCCTCCAACCTTGTTGTTTAAGCCTGTTGTTTCTCACTCGTTTTTCTTCCCTCCTCCTCTGCCCATCCAGTGTTTTCTGCCCTTTCTTGAAAACGTTTTCCAGAGGCACCACCAGCGTAGCTGATGGGCTCAGCTGTGTCCTGCAGCGGGGCTGTTGGAGTAAGCTGTGTCCAGTACAGGGCCGCCCCTGGCCTCTTCTCCCAGAGGCCACCACTGCAGCCCCCCGCTGCCAACACCTTGCCATGGTCACCCAATACAACAGGAGGCACACCAGCACATGGAGGTGTCCCAAAAGGCATGGATCACATGGGTCACGTGATCCCACCCAGCACAGAGAAGCTGGAGAGCAGCAGAGCCTGCAGTACCCTCGCAGCAGCACGGGGCAGAGGCACCATACTACCAGTTTGTGCACYAGCTGCCCGTAAACACCCACTCTGGGTGTCTTGGTACATACCAGATTGAGCATCCATTTCTGAAACCTGCCACTGGTGAGGCACTGGAAACACAGGCAGAGCATGAGGGTTTACTACATAAAGCCTTCTAAGAAAGAAATAAGTGACAACAAAGACATCAGATTTGCTGTTATTTGGAGAGAACATCCTTGCTAGTTTCACAAACCTGCCACGTAACTCGGAGAGCATCAGCCTGCGCAGACAGCAGAAACATAGAAATGAGCTGGTGAATCTGTAGTGTCAGGAAGGAGAGGAAATACTTAAAAAAAAATGCAAAGCATCTTAAGAGTGTTTTAATAAAGTCTTCGCAAACTTATTGGCACTTCAGTAGGGAACATGCAAGGATTTCATTTTAATACATTTTAATGGTTCTGAAGTGGTACAGGGTGGAGCTACCAGGAATGCATGTCCCCAAACTGAAAACAGATGCCTAATCATGCAAATTACATTTATCATCAATACCTGGAATAAATCGCCTTTCAGTGTCTTCTGTCACAAGGAACACTGAGCTCCATTGAGGCTTTTGAAGGCATCAGTGCTTCACCACGTGAAATTTGGTAAATGTTACAGCTATATATAGCATCTACTTGATGGTAAACCCCCYCATCTTGATATGATCATATATTCTGCATCACAGCAAAAAAAAAATCTCAAATCTGAAGAACAAGTTTGAGATGGAAGAGACTGATGGAAGGACTGCTCTGTATCCTAGAGAATTAGACCACACGTTTATTACAGAATTTTCTTAGTCATATGAAAATACCACACAAGAAGCTTACATTCATCCTGTTTTTCAGTATTAGGCAACATTTGGAGACATTTCAGGCAGCAAATTTGTGGAATGAAATAAAAAGGAAGAATTATTGGTCTGGGATTAAATCATTAAAATGTTGCAGCTAGAATCCAAATTATTATTCTGTTCATTTTGAGCACCTTGGACCAAAAGTCTGGCCACAAAATTCTGCACTTCTGAAGACTGGGCAATTTTCAGAAGTATGAAAATACTCAGGGAAAAATAATCTGTTCAGTTGTCCCCAGGCGAACTAGAGTTTAAATTTGGTAATCTTAAAACAAACAAACAAACCAAAAAAAAACAACCAAACAAAAAAGGCCCTCTCCATTTTCTAGCTGTAGTCACTTTCTCTCAAGGAAATCCAAATGAAGTATTACTGCACCAGTTACCCAAAGGCATTATTCTTTGCTCTGCCCTACTTTTTATTTTTTCCCCTCAAGTAATGCCCCCAGGTTTTTCTTTATTCTCATCATGGTTTTGTTTAGCAGTGGCCTTGCTACAGCAAATTCAAATAGCGCTCCTGTTTCCCAGTCAAAACTGAGAAGGTATCTAACTACTTTAAGCTCAAGGAAAACTGTGAATAATCAGTGTCGGTGATGTTCTGGAGAGCACCCAAGTGGCAGGTCATCTAAATCCGATCATAGAGAGGATCCTTCCAGTCCTCCTCAGTGCTACTCCATACTGATCAGTGTTCACAGAAACACACATGTCTTCTTCCAGTGCCGTACAGCCTGATGGGAACCAAAGATGCCCAACACTTGGATCACTGACTTGTATCAGCACTGAATCCCAAGATATAATTTCAAGGACAAACACACAGAACCATAACATTTGCTTCTAAATACATTTCCTTTACTACCTGGCTGGAAGTTACAGTGTTTGTACTTACTTTCTTCTTCATTTTTATACTACATCAGTAGTATAAGCAAGTAGTTTCACAGCTTTGGGCTCAGCAAGAATGAGGTGAGCATTGGATACAACTTCAGGATCTCTGTGGCATACATTTAATCCTCGGTATGTAGCTTTTAGCATCCAAAGTCAAACAACATTTCTGAGAGTAGGCCCTGGAGAGGAGGAGCTGAAGAGCAAGATAAAACAAGCTGAAGGTTTCATCAGCACAAAGGCAGTGGTGGGTGAAGGTGGGGTTTTGAGCACTGTGCTGTTTTCTTCTAAACATCTGCTAAGACTGAGGGCACTGACTGAACACAACTGTGTTTGAATGGCTGCTCTGACTACAGTAATTAGTCCTTGCTGCATGCAGGTGTTTAATTATCGAGGTCCCACTAGCTACATGTTTTATTAGATTGGCTTTTTCCTTTTGTGGCCTTTCACTGACGTGTGTTCAGACTCGATGGGGATGTGTTGTGGCTTAACCCCAGTAGGCAACCAAGCACACACAAACGCTCACTCACCCTCCGCCCCCGGGGGGATGGGGGAGAGAATCAGAAGAGTAAAAGTAAGAAAATTTGTTGGGTGAGATAAGAACAGTTTAATACTTGAAATAAAATACAATAATAAATTGTAATTAAAAGTAAAACAACGAGAGAGAGAGAGAGAGAGAGAGAGAGAGAGAGAGAGAGAGAGAGAGAGAGAACCCAGGGGAAAAAAACCAAGTGATGCAACCACTCACCACCTGCTGATCGACGCCCAGCCAGTCCCCAAGCAGCAATCACCAGCCAACTACCCCCAGTTTATACTCTGAGCATGATGTCATACAGTATASAATACCCCTTTGGCCAGTTTGGGTCAGCTGTCCTGGCTGTGCCCCCTCCCAGCTTCTTGCGCACCTGGCAGAGCATAGGAAGCTGAAAAGTCCTTGACTAGTATAAACACTTCTTATGTGTTATCAACATTCTTCTCATACTAAATCCAAAACACAGCACTATACCAGCTACTAGGAAGACAATTAACTCTATCCCAGCCGAAACCAGGACAGTATCCACCCCTTATTCTGTACCATCTACATCAAGCCCAGGTCCCACACTTTCCAATACATTCCAATTAATCACCACCACTTTTCCTGTCTTTTGATATATACACACAGATACCATTCCCTTAGTCCACGGGCCATCCCTCTAAAATGTCCATTGAGTTCATTTAGTCCATGACTTTGGGCTCCATCTGTCATAACTGTCTTTTCAGGGTGGGAAAGATGGCRTGTGGTGTTGGATTGTTACATGCTGAAGCCAGTTCTGGTTCCATCACCGCTGCACTTTGCTCGGTTTCATCAAAGTTCATTCTTCATTAATCAGGGCGATTCTTACTGTAATACCGTTGATATGGCCTATAGCAACCATAGAAGTRRTRACATAYRGTATTATAYAGCAATTAACATCATACAATTCAGTTCATTGGCTATTTTCACCCAAAATCAAATCTCCTTGAGGTACACATCRGGCTTCCCTGTCCTGCCGCATTACCCACCAAGTGCACCCAGGTCCTTGAGCAAACGCAGTCCCATGAATGGGTTTTCCTTTGCCCGAGGCAGGACTAACCCAGACTGTCTTCCCCAGCATATTTTTAATGTGCA
>JAYKAV010000147.1:45773-87516 GCA_035582835.1 Phoebastria nigripes | reverse complement strand
GACTCTTGGGTACATGAGCATCTACGTGACGCACTTTTACAACCAGGTTCTCTACCCGGGCAGCAATATCTTGCCATAATGCGGCAGCCCAGATGGGTTTACCTCTGCACTGCCAGTTGTTCTGCTTCCATTGCTGTAACCACCCCCACAGGGCATTTGCCACCATCCATGAGTCAGTGTAGAGATAAAGTACTGGCCATTTTTCTCGTTCGGCAATATCTAAAGCCAGCTGGATGGCCTTCACTTCTGCAAATCGGCTCGATTCACCTTCTCCTTCAGCAGTTTCTACAACTTGTTGCATAGGACTCCATACAGCAGCTTTTGATCTCTGATGCTTTCCTACAATACGACATTGGGCGCCAAAAATGACTGTCGTGGTTTAACCCCAGTTGGCAACCAAGCACCGCACAGCCGCTCGCTCACCCTCTGCCCCCCAGTGGGATGGGGGAGAGAATCAGAAGCGCAAAAGTAAGAAAATTTGTAGGTTGAGATAAGAACAGTTTAATACTTGAAATAAAATATAATAATAATAATAATAATAATAAATTGTAATGAAAAGTAAAACAACAAATTGAGAGAGAGAGGAACAAAACCCAGAGGGAAAAAAACAAGTGATGCAACCACTCAACCACTCAGGCCCCGCCAGTCCCCAAGCAGCAATCGCTGCCCCCCAGCCAACTCCCCCTAGTTTATACACTAAGCATGATGTCATATAGTATGGAATACCCCTTTTGGCCAGTCTGGGTCAGCTGTCCTGGCTATGCTCCCTCCCAGCTTCCTGTGCACCTCCTCGCTTGCAGAGTATGGGAAGCTGAAAAGTCCTTGACTTAGTATAAACACTGCTTAGCAACAACTAAAACATCAGCGTGTTATCAACATTATTCTCATACTACATCTAAAACACAGCACTATACCCACTACTAGGAAGAAAATTAATGCTATCCCAGCCAAAACCAGGACAGGATGGTACCTTTGAGAGAGCAGATCTTTGATCTTCAGGGTTTATTTCAGCCGTCCAAAGCAAGTGGAGTGAAATACAAGCAGTCGCAGGCGTGCACATGACCCGGGCTGAGCGTCCCAATGACAGCGAACAGACTGTGCAAACGGAGGTTACTCTCTCAGTCATGTCCTGGGGGAGACAGGGATCCCATTAACTCCTGTCTCCGGGGACACACATCACCTTTAACCAGGCACACCAAGATCGGGAATACAATTTTCCCTCATCCAGGACAGCACCTAAACCATGTGCACTCTGCCAAAGCTGTTTTAAAAATTTGGTTTTTATTTCACATTCGATCGAAACCTCCAGAAGGACAAACTACACCAAAAAGATCTTTGCTAGTTCCCATAAAACAAGCTTAAACATATAATCCTTCATTTTACTGCTTTAAACASTCTCTTAAGTGTCTTTAAAAATCTTGGAGCTCCTTCTTAAACAACCATTTGTAGTCAGCTTCGCATCTCTTTGCAGAAAGCACAAAATTCCTGTTTCAATGTTGTGAACAGAACAGTCTTCATGCTGAGACTGACAACTAAGCAAGTGGTTAAAGACCGGCACAACCACCTTCACTTCCACAGCAAAAATAACCAATTGTTTATGCGGTTTGTTACTCTCTCCTCAGGAAGGCAGGTGATTTGAAAGAAACAGAGCTTAGATTTGGGCCAATGGAGCAAGCAATATTCTTAAACATTTCTGCAAATGAAATCCAGTGTTCACTAGCATCTGTGACTGCTCTTTATTTGCTCATCTCTCCTTCCTTCCTTTCTATAAATGCTGCCAGTGACCACAACTGAACTTCTGAGAGCCTTCCTCAGGAATTTATTCCCAAGACCAGCAGGAGTACACTTCCCTGAAGACATTCACACCAGAAGTTCCAGCACTAAACCCGTCACTTCCATCAGAAGTACAACACACATTTTATAAAGACAGTTAGCCCTGCTTTACATGATGGCAGATCCATCACATCCAACAGTAAATTGTCTCCTTAATTACCTTTGCTGTTAATCTTGCGCACCACACCCACTCCCAAAAATCTATTGTGAAAGATGGCACCTCAGCACGATGTTATCCCCTGAACCAGCCGCCTTACTGCTACAGACTGAATGCTAATCTTCAGACCCAGTGCTCTCCTCCTTCTGCACAGATTCAGCAAAACTGAGCACCAGCATGGTAAGAAGCATTCAAGCTCTTTCACAGTTTGCAAGTTGGCCAAACAGCTATTCCTGCACTCCCACGTGAAGGCAACAGATCAGATGGAAAAGCCCAATGGATCAGATCTGGCTCATAGATGCTCCTGCTCAGCTMCATAAATAAGGGACAGAATAAAGTAGCCATCTTGCTGCTGGAGATGGCACTGGTGTGACCATTCCCACAGGGGAAACACCACGAGGAGCGAGATGCCCCCCRAGCACATCAGGCACTAATGCTGACACTCAGCTTGCCCTTCCCCACCTTTAAAAGCATTTACAGCAAAGTTACGAAGCCCCCTCCCCATGAGCACAAGAACATCGGAGGCATTTTTATCAAAGGAAGGCTGTCAATCAAGACCAGCTCTTTATCTAAAGGATGTGACTTAATCAAATGGGAATTAATCCAGGGAAGCCTTACGAACTGAGCTATGGAGGAGGCCAGACCTGACAATTGGCATCTCTGTCACTGGTGTGAAGTTGGACGCAGAGCTCTGAGCACCCGAAGCCCATGATGGATGGACACCTAACCTACAACCCATCCCCACTGCTGGCAGCTTCAGGGTGCCCTGGGATGCCAGGGACAGAAGGCTCTTCTCCTGGCTGCCTCATCCCTCAGAGACCTCARGGAGATGGTTAAGGAAAGCTGGGGTGTAGGTCTCCTCTCAACAGCCATGACATTGTATCCAAAAGCTGTTCATTCAAAACCTTCTGCTACAACTACCCTAACCATAAAATAAACAAAACCCACAATTGTGTGTATAGTGTTAGCTTTACAAAACTGCAACAGAAGCACTGAAGGCTGCGGCTTTCGTGTTACTCCTAGCAAAACAGGAACCTCACCTGGTGCTAGAAAGGGCAGAGTACACGTGCATGACTACTCCCATGAGACTGAAGCATGTACAGCCACAGGTTTGCTCCATCCTCACTACCCAAATCTGTGGACATCCACAAGATATATATGAAATGCATCTGTAGAAATGTCAGGATTAATTCCGCAGAGCGCACAAGAGTAGTGCTGGGTTTACACCTCGGACGGGCCCAGAAGGTGCTCTGTGTCTCCTCTTGTTTCAGCGCCAGCCTTCGCCCACAGAGGGATGTCCGGGCACAGTCTGTGGCCAGAGGAGTGCACTTGCAGAGGCCCAAAATGAGAGGCCCTTACACCACCCCTGTACCCACAGAGCATATGCTGTCCATGGACAGGACTGAGAAGAGCAGTATCAGACACAGTGTGCCTGAAAATTGCTTTCTGTTGCAATAAGCTGCACCACATGAAGAGATTTGCTGATGGAGCACAGTGRGAAATCTGAGCTGTCAAAGGGCTGAGCAAGGCTCACCCGGACAACCTCTCATCCATGTATGTRGTCACTTCCTTAACATAAGGATTTTATGTGACCTCTGTCTCTCCCGATGAAAGCAACATCTCTATCCACAAAGCAGGACCCTTGTTTTTATTCACCAAGATTTCAGAAACAAAAATACAGGTCTGAGCAATTATCCTCAGAGAAAAAGCAACAGCAAAACTGGAATGCATTAGCCATAAATGAGGCAATTAAGTCTAACCCTTGCTAACCTGGCAGGTCAATGGTACAAACAGTATGCCAGGAGTTACGTGGGTCCTATAGATGCCCTTTAAAAAGCCAATTATCTGGAAATGAGTGACTCTGTCAGATGACAATAGAGCAGTCCTTCAGAAAGTGCTGGGGGGGGGGTGTCTCTCTGCCCGGCCCACATGCAGCTTTCCAGTATAATTGAACAGCTCTCACTGTTCGGAGGAAGGCAAATGTTTCTTTCAGCAGAAGGTCTTTGGAATTAATTACACTGCCTCTTACTGGGGAACGGTAGGGCACGTTTGCTTGGATGCTATGTCAACATATGAGTAGGTTTTTAAGAGGTATGAAAAAAAGTACAAAAGCAAAACAAAAAAGAGAGGGGACACAGCAAGCTGTATAAGAGTGCCGACTCTCAAAAACGCCAGGATGAGATGAAACGCAACTGAGCTTGAGTTACTACAGAAAGAAAGCACTGAAATGCCTGTCAGGGCACATACGCAGACCAGGGTTACAAAGCAGGTAGGACAGGCATGCCCATTCTCAGACAGGTGGGGAGGGGGAAAGGGGGGCCTTGATTTCAGTTTGGCTTTCAAAACTAAAATCTACATGCTATTTCAGAAAGAGACAGCACATCAATCCCACCCCAGGGACTTCTCCAGGTGACATGGCTGGCCTCACAGCAGGCGCCTTAATCAAGGGATTCCAGGTCCAAATACAGATTTGGGCTCAATTATTTTGCCTCGGCCCTAATTATTTATTTTTTTTTTAAGTCTGTGAAACAAACTGAACCCAGGGAAGTGTTACGAATGATGGTTCAGCTACAGCCCTGACCCAAAACTACACCACCCCTCTCAGACTCAGCAAGAGGGAACTAGGAAAACCTGAAACAAAGGCAAGGAAGGACGTTTACCTGCCCTCTTGTATCCTATCTACTGTTCTCTCCTCTCTCTGCTGTACAACTCGCTCCCGTCTTTCCCCATTGCCTTGAGCATCGTCCCATTTATCCTGCACTTTCACTTTCCAGCATCCTTAAGCAGCAGAGGCTGTAAAAGTGCACCAGAAAGAATGATCATGAAATCCATCCACCAGCAGAAAAGGAACAGGACAAAAATCACTACCTGCAGCCCCTGCCAGCAGGAAGCAAAACCCTGGAGATGAGCCAAAGCCTCACAGAGAGCGCCTTTTAAAGCTCAGCCTTCATGGTGGCCTGGCCAAACGCTCTGGAAGGCAGATCTCTGAATATTACATCTGTGAATCAAGACAAGCCCTAGGGCCCACCGAGGCAAGCACTATTTCTACTGAACTGATGAGGCTGCTCACAGTCACAAGCACTACAGTCATTCACACCGTGGGTGGCCACCTTCCTGCACCTTCCCAGCTCCAAAGGGTGAGCAGTCTATAGACTATGGTCTCCCCAAGTATTCATCCATGCTGCTCCGATTACATCAGTGTAACGCGTAAAAATCAGCACTATTTTTATCCATTGCAATACAAAAGGGATCTGCAAATGAGCAGTATAGATACCACCTGCAGGACAYAGGCTACTTCAATGCAGTATGCCAACACTGCAGAACAGCAACATGCCTTCTGCACGTGTGCACAGTCAGGAAGTACGCTGCTGCCGCTCTCTGCGGTAGCAGCGGGATGCAAGCCAGCCAGGCCAGAGCACACATCCATAGGATATTGCTGCTGCTTGTTATGAGACAGGCCCTGATTATCTGCATTACACGCTGCTCTTGAGGAGTCATCTTCTCCAGACCGCTTCTCTTCTTCTGTTTGTGCAGGATGACAGGCTGCTTCACACTGGYTGCAGTGACATACAAGACTCATCGCACGTGAAAAGCCTCTGGAGCAGGAAGAACATGATGCTGTCTGGGGTTAGGAAATTACGTACAAAAGCACTGTTGCTAGTGTAGGCTCCTGCCCTTGCGTGTACTTGTCTTCACAGGCCAACAAGAGAGAATATGAAAATCCATAAAACATCAGCAGAGAGCAGGGGACAATCAGAAAACATGAGATCATAAAACAGCAAAGTGCTGCAAAATCATTATATGCTCAACTTTGACACACAGACTGTATGACTCCAGCCTTGGAAAACAAAACACAACTAGCACAGCACCCAATGAAAGTAAAACAAGCAGCAAAATCAACCACATCCATCAGCAATATAACTATCCCATGCAGCCCTGCCCCCCCAAAGCCTTTAATAAACATTATTAGTTTCTCACCCCAAATTCAGATTTACAACAGTAGACTACTTTCTCCCAAGAGTCCTTCACAGCACACTTCGCTCACCCCCCCAACAGCTACTGGTCTGTAACAGCAGCTGCTCTGTATGCCAGCCTGTTACACAGGTGAGCTGAACAAAAAGCATCTCCTGGGGTGCTGCACATGTAATGAGCTGGGATCTCTTAACAGAAGTAAATTTACAAATTTTATATTTATTATAGCTCTCAATATAAGCAACTGAAATGCATGGACCATTAGTTAAGCTGCTTTTCTGGTTGATTACTCTCTGTTATCAGAACTCCCTATGGTGATTTGACTCCACATTACCCTATGTTTAATGGCAGTAACTGTTGGTGTACCTGATCTGACAATCATAGAGCTTTACAGCTTTTTTTCTAAGAAAAAATATCTCCAGAAAAAGTGACCCTGTGGTCCTTTCAATGAATCGTAAGACAAAGAGCACACTGAGCTCTTCTCAGCAACACCAGCCTCCTCTGTTATTAACTTCCCACTCAGTCCACTTAATGCATGCCCCACTGACACTGAACCTAGCAGCTTGTTTCTTACAAGTGCTTAAACAAAGTCCTACCAATTCATGTCTGTTCCCACTGCTATTTTTTTTCCATTTCATTTACTGCTTAGGTCTGTTTTTTCCCCCCCATTTATGTTATCACAGCAGTAGTTTTCATACACCTCAAGCCACCTCCTGTTCAATAATCACCAAGGTCTCAATGCTGCTACCGGCTCCGTGTTGACTCAGTCCTGCTGAGACAGCCCAGGATCGGGTCTGCTCGCACGGCAGCCCGGACATGTGCTGCCATCGACTTATAATGGGAAAAGCATTAGTACAGAGGGTAAAAAACCTATGATCTCCACTTAGCACTTTTGAAATCAATAAGAGCTCTTGCTCAGATCTGACCTTTAATCAAGCAACACAGGATAACAACAAAAAAAAAACCCCAAAGCCCTAAGATTACTAACAAGCAGTACTAGTAAATCTCAAAAGCCTAAGAGACATTCTTCGGAAAACAATAGAAAATGCGGAGGGTAGACCTAACCTAAGTATTTGGCATCACTATAACACTGTGCTGCAAGCTCAGCAGAGCAGACTTTCTTATTTGCAGATGACATGTTGTAAGTCAGCTCCTTCTGCCATTTAAGCTTTACCCACTTCAAGGAACTGGCTGAAGCAGGAAACCTGAGATGAAAGGAAGAAAGTTCATGGGTTTTCCTTGGAGAATAAAAATTGTGTTTGATTCTACCTCAAATTAGTCGCTTCTTCAGCACCTGGGAACAAATCCTGTCCTCCTGAAGTCATGGCAAGGGTTTTACTGACAAGCACCATGAAGATGGCATTCACAGGGCTGTCTTCACACTCATGCCTTCTAGTCTGAAATTTCTCCTCTTCCCTCTATTCTGCATTCGGTTCAGCTTCACTTCACATGGCAAAAGTGACCACAACAGTTTAGACACACCAGTGGTCTTGTGGCTGCACATTAGTGTCCAGCCACAGTTCTCACTAGATACTGTACAGAGATAAGCTTGATCTCTGCTTCTTCCGAAGACTAACTTTTCAGCCTTCATACCACTGTTTCCTGAAATCAATCTTTGCCCACGGGGCATGCCTCCGCTCCTATTTTTGTGGTGCTTCACGTGATGTTCAGGACCTTGGAGACCCTCAGCATCCTMTCTCTCTACTGATTCTACTCATGCACGACCAGTGCCTGCTGCCCCCTCTTTCAGAGCCTGGAGAAGTCATCCTGCTCAGACACATTTCTTCAGCAACACTGTCCATCCAAACTTACCATCTCATGTTTCACCATCTGAATTCCCTCAAAACATCCTCTGTGCTGTTTTTTCTTACAGTCTACTATAAACATTTTTCTCCCATTTTGTCCAGTTCCTTAGTCTTGCCTGCACAGGCACCTGACCATACTCTGGTTCAGGCCCTTATCGATCCAAATCAATTTTTTTTCTCCTCCTTTTAAAAGTTTAAAATATTTTTTGTTGATTAATTACATGTTGTTCCCAGTTGCTTTTGGCCAAGGACTCAAATAACAGGTCAGAATCAGCACATTATAATATCATAGCCTACCCCCTCTTTCCTAGCTTGTTAACAGGACTTTGCACCACTGTCCTTTCAGCATGCCAACCCCGTTCCCCATGGTAATTAATGCCCATTTGTCAAGTACTCCTACTGCCAGGAGGACCGTGTGTGAAGTCAGTGCAAATGAATCCTTCAATCCAACTGCACGTAACTGCCAGAAGGTGCACGGACACTTGACGTTAAGCACTCTCACAAGTGAACAGTTTTGACCTCTCCCTGGAAATCCCACAGCTTCAGAAGAACAGGTACCAAGCAGTCCTGTCACCTGAAAGTGTTAAACACATCACGGAGATGGGTAGCAGGAGGTTCCTCAAGTACCAGGATGGAGAAAACTGTGGCAAAGAGGAACAGCACCAAAAATAGAAACCACTTTATCTGAAAGACTCTTAATCAAAAGCAATCCTTAATAGCAATCCCCACAAACCACAATGTTCCTTCAATATAATGTCCATGGTGACAATTAGACTGAAGGGAAATTCTTGATACAACATTTGTATTTGGAATTGTAACAAACCTTTGCGTTAGGTCTACGCTAAACCCAGGTTGCCTGCATTCATACAGAAAAAGTAATCAAGGAATTACTTCTATTCATCTGTTTGGGTTATTCTTGCCTCACAGTGCTGGAACAGATACTGAACTCCCAATTCATTTTCCCCAACAAAATCAAGTGATTGCCAGTTTGTTTCCACACTCAAACTTGAAATAAAAACAAGGATCTCACGCAGTCCTTGTGCAACCTCTACAAAGTGACGACTCTTCTCGGAACAAGTTACAGTAATATGGACCTTCTTAGGTGGAGACTCAACAAACAAAAAACACAAGGATTATGATCTCCTTTTCTATTTTATGTCCTGGAAAGGCAGCCCAAAGGGTTTGTTCACTGTAAGACTTCCTTTTGTTTAGCACTTTTGTCAAAAAAAATTAGGGGTGTCGGAAATGTTCCATCTTTTCTCCAAAACAACCCAAAAATACTGGGTAGGAAATAGGGTTCTGAATGTTTAGCATCAACAGCTTTTCTTCCATTTGCCAGGATTTTAAGATAAATCTGTTTTATAGACAACCTAGAAAAGAGAACTGTAAACAGTCTTAAAACAAAGAATCATGCTGCCTCAGTTAACCAGATTCATTTGCTTATAATGCATGATCCTACTAATACTCTAGTCTTTCAGAAAAAATGGGGTAGGCAAGATAATTTTGTAATATGAAAGCAAACAGAAGCAAAAATTCTAGATGTCATTCTAATACATCTTAGAAGAGTAACAAAAAGTACGACTCTTTTTCCCTTTTGCAAATGATTACATCAGTCACTTAGGAGCTGCACCATCATTTCCAAATGCCTTCTCTACCACAGGAAGTTTCAATTAAATTAGTTATTAAACCCAATTAATTAAATTTGCACGATTTCTATACAGATGCACTTGTTTTTGTTCAAGGGAGTCTTACTTGCTCTTGGTCATCTTTCTAATCAACCTAAGCAAAATCAATATATGAGGGTTGATACAGCCTGTTGGTAGTTGAAGGATGAATTCCAAGTCATTTAGTTACAGATCATTTGGAAAAACTTTCTCTACTACACAAAGCCTACCCAAATTGCCATTTTCTCTTATCTGAGAATCGATCGTTTGACTTGATGATGGGGTGGGGGGGGATACATCCCTTCACTCTACAGTATTAAATGACTAATTAATGTTTTCCAGGTAACATCTGAAGTGAGGAAAAGGAGAACTTAGACAGTAACAACTTGTCAAAGCTTGAGCAAAACCTCCTGTCACACAAAATGGCCACAGCTGTTTAGCCAACACTATGAGCTTTCACAAGCTGCTCCACACAAGGCCTAACACAAAAAGGTTTGCGTAGTTTTGACTCATCTTCCCTCTCTTCCCACTCACATCCCACTAGCTTTTCTAAGTGTTGTTCATTTGGTTCTTCCATTCAACAGTTCCTTCAGGTTTTTCTCGTGTCTCCTACATTCATTCCTTATCACCTTCAAATCCTCTCTTGTCCTTCTCTGTCTCCTGCCTTCTCCCAGTTCACTCCCTGTTTTTTCCTCTCCAAGTCCATTCCCAGGCACTTGTAAACGTGACTGCTCAGCAGTCAAGCAGAAAGGGAAAACCCAGGCATCAAGGGAACCTTACTGCCTAGGCCTAACCTGAAATAGACTGACACAGGAGCAATTAGAATGCAATTTTATATAATAAGATGATTTATTCATTAGTACAAGGCAGGGATAAAAGCTTACAGCTGATGAGAGAAGCAGGTTTGTTACAGCTGTCAGTTCCACCAGTAAAATGTATTAGTCATTTAATTTCTTTTTTTTTTTTTTTAAACACCAAAAGCATCCTATAATTACGTGTATGTGCCCTTCCTTATAGAAGGAGGCTTTGCACAGAGTTCTTTATTTTCATAATGAAACAGCAACAATTAAAGTGTCATGAGATGATTGGTCTGTCAGTGAGTTTGATTGACCCACGTATTACCAAAAACCATATTTAAAAAAAAAATATAATAGTAAGATATTGGGCTCAAAATACCTATCTACTTCTCCATACTAAGAAGGTTAATAAGCATCAGGTACTTCAGGCACACTCTTAGCCAAGAGATCTATACAAAAAGTCAGATGGTTTCTTTTCAAGGACAGCTGTATTAACAGGAGTCAGCTCTCATTTCTTTCCTGCTTTCAAAGCAATTTCAGCATAGAAGTCCGAGTACCAACATCTAAAGCACTTCTAAAGTTGGCCTTCCAACCAATACTGATACGTCCCAGCAAAAGATCACCATGAATAACATCTGCACCRTTGATGGCATGTGGAAGAGAATGAGAACCTCAAGGCTTTGGTTCATCATCTCACACACTAGCCACAAAGCCTGAGACTCTGTAAAGAGTGCTCTGCTTTATTTCTCAGCAATCATGACAGCGGAGCACACTTCCCCCTTTGCAGTAGCTCCTCAGTAGAATTCACGTCGGATGGGAGCACTCAAAGCCTGTCCCATTCCTGTCTGCTGGCAAACAACAGGAACATTTAGACCTCAGCAAAACCATACCTGAACACAGACTCGGCACTTAGTGGGACTGAACTGGCAGGAAAAATGGGCAGAAAGGACCCTTGTCCAGTACCAAGTCTCCTGGGTCATTCCACCCTCCCCCTACTTCCCATCTGCCCTCCGAGGACTTTGTGTTCTTCAGAATATGAAATTATGAACTAAGCACCAAAGAAAGGGGCTTACTGCAGAAACACTGGTGATGGTTCACTTTAAGCAAGATTCTCAACCTATATGAACCAGACCCTGTTCCTGCTATTCACCACCCAGCAGCAGAGAGGGTGAGCACCACCATTGCACTATTATGGCAAACATTGCACTATTTGTTTTTACATGTCAGACCTCAGTAATTATATTAGCATGCATAGCCCCGTTAACATTTCAGACAGTGAGATTAAACCCCTTAAGACCCAACTTGCGATAGAAAGGAAGGCAACTGGTGATTTGTGGAATTGACTAAGGCTGGTAGAAAGACATCATACACTGAACAGAGAGAGGCTTCAGACCAAAAAAAGTGAAGTGTGACAACACGAAGGTCCCCTGGGAAACGAGGAAAAACAAGGAAGACCACATTCTGTCCATGGATTTCTCAGTGCAAGAAGGCCAAGTTGGTAACCCCATCTTGGATGGGTTTTGGACTGCTTTGATGCCTGACCTAGGTAAATTGCAAAGAACATAATCTCGTCTTGAAAAGAGGAGTGTGAATTCTAACTTAATCTGCAGAGCACGTGCTGTGTTTGCAAGAAGAGCTGTGATAGGTGGGTTATATCTAAAAACAAATCTGTAAAGAACTTAAACACCTCCTTGATTTTGTTTAAAACAACTCAGATTATTAAGTTCTGTCACTAAACATGCTTTCTTCATGCTCCTTTTGAGAAATAAAGGTGTCAGGAAAMTAAACCCTTTAAAAAATATACTAACATCTTCCCAGCGTTACAAATCCCATTCATAGCAGCCCTCCCTGCAAGGACACCTCATTCCTCACTGGAAGGAAATAATCCACCTCTCTAACATACTGATCTTGCGACACTATTCAAGCAGGAGGTACACACAATGGTGGAAGGGGTGTCTGCCTCTATTTAAACTGCAGAAGCACTACGTAGAAAGAAATAATGAGGACCAGTCATACAGCACACAAGACACTTTGTTCTGTACTTTATGAGAAAGCACCAGTTACAGAAGGGAAGGCAGCAGTATAACATGGGAATAGACTGATGCTTTGCACAGACCACAGTGAGCGATGTGACCAATAGCCCAGACAGGCTACAGGGAATAGATTTCTCAGAAAAATTCCCACTCATTTCAGTTTGGATCTATCTTTCATCATGGCTGACTCTACAATCATCACTTAGGACAGCACATCCAATGCATTCTTACAGTGCATTGTACTATTTAGAAATGGAAAAGTGTTCATTCACATAGCTCACCGCAGGCTTTGTCCTGAAACAAGTTACACTCCCTAGAGATCCATCCAGGCACGTCCTAAAACCTCTTGCCAATGGATGGCTGGTATTTCCCTTGCAGCAGCTGTGTCAGGTGTCTTCCACTCTGCCGTGCAGACTCTACACCAGTCTCCCAGTTACAATGAAAACAGTGGCACCTTCTCAGTAAATAGGTGATGAGATTTTAACTTTAAAATAATAGCAGGTCTGCCCTCAGTTTCAACAGTACAGCTACTTGCTTACACTCTCTAACCAGCTTTAATCTCTCATTTTTCCTCCCCATTTGCTTGTTTTTAGCTTACAATGACATACCTTTCTAAACAATTCCCAGATACATTTTCTAGTTCCTACATTCTTCTCCAAAAACCCCTATTTGATACTAAGTCTCACAGTGCACTGGCCAGGACAGAATACTACCATCCGGAAGTGATTACACAAGACCCATACACAAACATGCCCACATCCCTCAAATACTAAATGACAGTTTTGTACCTTAATCTCACTTTCAGATCCTCCTTAGCACACACTCCTCACCTTCTAGAGAGGAAAGCACGAGGGATGTGTGCAGGCTGGAAGAGTGGAAAGGCTGGGGCTCTTCACCTGAGAACACCAACTGATGGCTGTAAAAAACATACTACAGAAAATGTAAGTGGTAAGGATCTGCTCCACTGTCTCAGTGCACAGCAAAGGGAATACTTGACGGATCCAGGGCTAGAACCTCAGAAGTTGTAAAAAGCAGACGCCTTTTTCCATCCAATCTCGGCTTTTACCAAAGATAACTGAAGCCAGATAGAGAACTACACACAACTCCTAGTGAGCTGAAAACCAGGAATTAAGTGCCTGCTGTTACCACAACTCCTGAATAAGTTTCATTAGGATGCCACGGGACTCCCATTCCATAAGCAGTTACRACTTTGGGTTTTTTGCTCTTTCCTTTAAGACCAGGGCTCTAGATTCAAGATTTGTCACCCAAGACTTGAGTGTCTCAACTGAAAGCCAATGTGTTTCCATTGGTTTGGTACAGAAGTAAGACGTGCCTTCAAAGCAGCCCCTTTGGCAAAAGCATTCTTCTCAAAATATTTCAGAAACGATCATCTGCTCTATGAGGTGCAAAGCATCTGGCTTTTGAAGTCAGCAGGTTCTGTGGCAATAAACTGACAAAACAAGACATCTCCAGGGTCAGCAGTGCTGGTGCCTTTCTGCACAGATTAGCTGTGCATGCCTGATGGTGTCATAACTAAGGACAATTGGTGAGTTTACAGCAGCCTTCAGCACGTTAGCCTGAAGATACAGATGCATGAGTCATAAACAGGCTTTCAGGGAAACATCASTACAAACATTTCTGCTCTCTATATAAAAAGCACTGCTGTTTAAAGGTTTAAGGTGCTGATATGCACCTTAAGAAGTGATAAAATACTCCACTGAGGGTGTACTATAAGAAATAGAAAAGATACTCTGCAAACCTTTGTGCCAAAACATTCAAAAATCAAAGAAGAATCCAACAAAAGCAGGACCATGTCATGCTGGTTCCATAAACAAATTAATAAAGAGAATTAAGTGATATACACCTTTGGAGAGACTTGGTTTATTAGAAATCTTTATTCCAGGTTAGTGAAAGAGCCTGAAAAGTTTATCTCCACTTCCCTCACAGGTGGTAGGAACCAGCGTGAAAGCAAACACTGTTCTTGAAGCAAAGAGGTGACGTGCTGAATTACACTGAGAATGGACAGCCTCCTCCAGCCAGCAGGCAAGGGTACTGTACAGTTACTCATTCAACCGCACAGAGGTACCTGTGCAGCAGGCAAGCGACTGCCCGGACTGAGGCAGCATCCAGAGGCTCCTCTCGGGCTCTGGGCTTTGTTATGCCACAGAAGAAGTTCACCCACAAAAACCTTCTGCTCCGATTTTTCTAAACCAGGTGAAACAAATAGGTAATAAACAGGAAGTGAAGGCAGAAGAAAGACTGAAAACAAGACGTATGTGATTACAGGGTCTTGCTGTGTATAAGGCAACAGCAGCTCCAGATTTGACCTAAAATGCACACAAGAAGCCCATCATCTGTAGCTGCTGCTCAGTCTGGCCATTAACCTAAATTCTCGTGGATATCACAGAAAAATGTTACTGTGAATCTCTGCACTCAGATTCATTACAAACACCCAAACCTCCCACTGAAACGCCCACATCAGAGCCCATATATCATCCTTTGTCACTCAAGTCACAAAAGAGTTTCCTTTCAGTTTAACCAATTCAAGTATTTTCAGACTCGTACTGGCCCCCGTCACAGCCTGCAGTTACCAAGATCACACCATGTGCACATGCAAAGTACTTACACATCCACACAGCTCTGCAGGTGCACAGCAGTACATTCAAACACCTCGTCCTAGGCATCTCGTCAGGGATCTTCCCTTTACTGGGGCAGGGGGAGAGGGACCTGCCTGTGCCATCTGAAAGACCATTGCCAGCAGGTCGAGGGAGGTGATCCTCCCCCTCTACTCAGCACCGCTGAGTCCTCTGGAGCACTAGGTCCAGTTCTGGGCTCCCCAGTACAAAAGGGACATGGACATATTGGAGCGAAGCGAAGAGTCATGAAGATGGCTACATGGACTTGAGCACTGGCCACATGAGGAGAGGCTGAGAGCTCAGCATGCAGACCAGAAGGCTCAGGCGTGATCTTACCAAAGCGTATAAATATCTGATGAGAGAGTGCAAAGAAGATCGAACCAGACTCTTCTCAGTGGTGTCCAGTGAAAGGACAAGAAACAAAGGGTACAAACTGAAATATAGGAAATTCCATTTAAACATAAGAAAAAGCTTTTTTTAACTGTCACTAAAGCAAGGTTAATAATGCACGTAGCCCATTTGTGAATATACACTCTGCAAAGGTGGTCAAAAACTGGAACAGATTACCCAGAGAGGTTTGCAGTCTCCACCCTTGCAGATATTCAACACCCGATTGGACATGGTCCTGAGCAACCGGCTGCAGTGGATCCTGCTTTGGGCAGGAGGTAGGACTAGACAATCTCCAGAGGCCCCTTCCAACATCATCCACGCTGTGATTCTGTGATACGCTGGTTCTAAGTGTCTGTTGTTAGCCCAATATTCAAACAAGCAAGTGGCACCTAAGTCAGGGAGAGTAAGCACATAGACAGATAGGCGGGCTAAATCAATTTATCACAAACTTTTTTTTTTTTACTTCTTTTTTTCTTTTCATAGCATGTGTACATCATTCGTCTGTCTACCCACATACTTGTGACAATTGTGAGGTCTGCTTTGGCGTGCCCCAAGTTGTTCACATCATCTTGGGGAATATTAAATTAAAATGTCAGCTTTCAGATTAGATACAGTTGAGTGCCTTTCTGTATCTTTGTCAGCAGCAGAGTTAGGAGACGAAGATCTTGGATGCAAACAGGCTTTGCCCTAACATTTACTGACTCCTGGAGAAGAGCAACTGAGTTGAGTCACAGCACAAAAAAGAAGTGAATGCAAGTGAATACACACAAACACCCACACCCCCCCACACACACACGTTTTTTAATCATCACCCCCCCAGGAGGTTGCACTTATTTCACACAGCAACACTTTGAGAAAGTATGAGGATGCAAACCCTTCCTCCTGCCTAAAAATCAACAACTACAAACAAATACAGTTTCCACCAGGCATTTTACACACTTGTCACAGAAACAGTTTTAAAGGCATCAGCATCTGAAGAAATTGAATCTCTGACAAATGGTGCAGGTGAACCATGGATCAGGGTGGTAAGCTAAAGGCCTGATGCTGTAATGAGTGTTCTGCATCCTTTAAATGACCTGTTAAAGAAACTAAGATTTGAGTAGACACCTGAACAGAGAACACTTCTGTGCCACTAGCTAGCATATGAAGTGATGCAGCCCTGTAAAGCTGCACGCAGAGAAAAATACCCAAAAGACATGCAGTGGAGGCAATGGATTCAATGCAGAGAGAGACAGGATTAAGCAAGACAAGGATGCACAATTTGCAGACTGAAAATCAGATGGAGATAAATCACTACATTAAGGAAACTGGAACAACTCCTCTTCCACCCTGCTCCTGCACTGGGCAGAATGTTCCTTGGCATGGAAGAAACTGCACAGCTGATGTGAACTGATCCATTAACTTCATCTGAAGAGGACACTGAAACTTATCCAAAATATGTCCATGCCAACACCACCTCCTTTCGCACCCATAGATGGTCAAGGGACACACATCAAATCTAAGTGGTGTTAATGAACTAAACCTAATCTGCAGAACACACTGACACTGATCTCTAGATGATCGCTTTCTATGCCAGTACAGAACAGTTTTAATGGGAAAAGACAAACCTTGAAATTAAAAAGGTGTCAGTTATACAATGGAAACTCATTCCAAACAAACTCATTCCCAATGCATTTGGATATTTTGGCATGGTACTGCAGCATGAAACTTGGCATCTCACTCTGGAATTCAGAAGAATTTTCTCCTCATTTCCACATTTAAACCAGCCCAGGAAAAGAACACTGAAAGTGTTTAAAAAAACAAAACAAAACAAAAACAAAAAACAAAAAACAACAACAACAAAAAAAAAAACACTGTCAAAATGTCAGCAACTTTTTACATCATTTTAAGCGATTAAAGGTGAGATTACACAGCTAACAAATTTGACAGGGAAATCCTTCCACTTCTACCGGCAAGGTTTGGAGTAATTTATCATGGTTTTGGGGACCTCTCCACAAGCAACGGGCTCAATTGCATTGAAGGAAAGAGTTTGGTTTCCAGCAATCATTTGCATTGCACTTTGCTACCTAGAGTTAGCATTTCTTCACACTTAGTGATCGTCACACTTCAGACGTTTACTGCCATACAGCCTAGTCCTGGCCCTCAGTACTGCAGTCCAATAGAAAGCAAGAAGTTAGTCAGGGCTACTGCAAGAACACCAACTCTCAAGAATTTCTCCAGGCACTGAAGAAAAATTCTACTTCAGATCCAGGTCCACAGTACTTATGTGAAACTGAAGAAACCAAAATTGAGCCTACCATGGAGACGTGCTACAGCTCTCCTTGGAAGTGGAGTGGCCACTGTTGTTGTTCTGTAATAAAAATATGTAGTAAATAAAATAGTAGTGTGTACTTGCAAGGACTGCACTCCTGTTTGCTTTAACTTTGTCACTGGTCCATTAAGTTCCACTTTCTCAAAGAGCAAACTCTCAGAAATCTGCGCCAAATTAAACAGTAGCTTCACATTTCCTTTTCCCCTTCGATTTTAGATGCATTTCTTCAAATGCTTGGCTTATCACAAAAGATCTATTTCACACTGTGTGGTAATGCAGACCTCCTCTCCGTGCCTGATGAAGGCTATCCTATGTCAAGACGTACCCCACGGTAACAGTTAGATCAGTAGTAACTTTAGAGAAGGAGACTTTCAGCCCTAAACATGATGCCCCCTGCCTCTCACTCCAAATACATACTTTTCCTGCTGTCTTCCATTAACGGCATATAAATTTCCATCACCGTTTCAGTTAAACTTTTTAAAAAAGACTACAAGAAAGTTTACAAGAATACCATTTCAGCTTTAGTTCCCACCAAGAAACACTGGATGACTAACAAAAAGCCACCAAATTCACGTGACACATTGCCCAGATATGTCTATGCTAGACCTATATCTTTCCTATATATTCAGGAGAAATTGATTTCAGTATTTTCCAGGAAATGACAAAGTCTTTCTAGTGCATATGTAATTTGGGAATTACTACAGGAACCGTATGTTAATGCTGTAGCCTAAAAGAAAACGCACATGCTTTCATCCATACTGTTCCACTCTGGGTCAGCAACACAACATGCATACCATTCCTGTGCAGAAATCAAAACACTCCCAACACCTTTATCCTCAACCTAACTTACATGTCCTAGGTCAACACTTTGATTTAAAAAGCAGAAGAACAGAAGCTAGCTAGGCATTAGACCTCCTCGTCACACAGGAGTTGCAAAGCTTTGAGTTCACAGCAGAGGAAATACTGACACTGATCCAAGTTCACCAAACCACTCAAGACAGCTGTTTCAATCCACCTCCACTCAACAAAGCATTCAGACACAGACTTAAGCGCTTTCTTGATGTAAAATCTTTCTGATGAGGTGGGAAAATATTGCACATTCAGAAACGGAGAGCTGGGAGACATGGGAGGGATTAGTTTATACCTTGAGCTCGCAGCCTGCGGTGGACTTAGAGCTGTGGCACACACTCTTAACTAAACCCAGCACAATTTCTAGGGTCACATCAGATGACTGAAACCTCTTCCAAGAGAAACGCTGCTCTGATCGCAGTGAACAGAAGAACACTCATTGCCAAGACTGTCTCAACAAGCAAACTGTGAGAGAAGAGACACTTCGGTTTCTATTTACTCAATTTAATTGGTGCAAAGAGTGAGGTGGGTTTCTTTACCTTCTCCTGGTTCAGGATTCCCCTTCGATCTTTGATTTTCAGGCTTCCTGAGAAAGAGGCCAATAGCAAAAATTCAGTATGAGCTAATGGTCTAAAACATTCTACAAATTGAACCTCTTGTGGAACGCTTGGCACATGGCTCCCTTGAAAAAACAAGTCTGCTTGCATCATATTCTATGTATTATTATTTTTTAATACTACTCCTACCAGGGACAGCTGAACAAAAGCAGGAGGTGTATTTCTCAGAAGTTCACCTCCTTCTGCTGCTTATTCCCCTGCCTGAAGGCAACTGTGACTGGATCATCGTAACTACCTCTGCAGCAGATATGGCAAACAAGCAGAGCAGATGGGAAATCAACAGCAGATGACGACCTGTATAGAAAGAGATCCTGTTATCATCATCAGGTACCATTTGTAAAAAAAAAAAACAGAAGCAGTATAAAAACAGAGGATAGGATTTTGGTAACCTCTCTCAAGGGACAAAGTCAGTCCCACTTTGAAGCAGATTTTTTGGGAGCCAGGGAGTGCCCATATGAATACTGATATAAATGACAATTTACCAGCGGCCAGTGTGTCATCTGGCAATTCTTCCCCCGTGGCAAATTAGACATACAGGCAGTATACTCTAAATAGAATGTTTCCTGACAGGATGAGATATCCGTGGGTGTTTTCAGCCTTGTATCCAAACAAAGCTCAGTATCTTACTAATCATACATCCATAACATTCTGGCCACAAAAGACAGTTACTGCTTGCAGCAATGCATTTGGTAACTAGCTAAGGACAACAGGCCTCTGTATAAAATAAATTAAAATGCTTGAAAACTGATTTAGAGATGTACTGAACAAGGCTTTACAATTGATAAAGCCTTTGCTGAAGTCACCCTTCCAGGCAGAACCTATTACTTTGAGTGCTGTTGGTCTCTGCAAATGTCTAGCTGCCTGCGGTACAGAGCAATTCATGTTTGTAGCTTCCAATAAAGAGAAAAGGCCAGCCACTGTTTAAGCTTCCTAGGGCTGGAACTGCAGACGCATCTTGATTGCATGCAGTTAACCTAGGTCTCCTTTCCCTGCCATCTGCAAAAGAGAGATTCTGACCCAGGTTTCTACTTTTTAATTTACCCAATTCAAGGTATTCCAAGTTCACACCTTTTTTCTTGATGAAACCAACCTACCTAATACTGATGGGTTAAGGCAAAGTGATACATTTTAAACAACAACAAAAAAAAAACCCAAAGGACAGAGCCAAGTAGAACATAAAAAGAGTTATCCAGCCCATCTTCTACCCCATAGTAGTTATACATACCTACGYCACTCCTGCCAGACAGTTGCCTTATCTCTAACAACAGTACTGGAGGCCCTAAGCCATACATTCCAGTGCTTAACTACGCTGAATTAGAATATTTCTTTCCCTAATGTCTAACCTTAACTTCCTTTGCTGTAAAAATCAACCCATTAATCCCCAAAGGGCAAAAGTACTAATAACTCCATTTTGTTCATCTCTGTTCTAGGCTTTTACCTCTTTGAAGACTTAAAACCCACCCTTTACCCAAGTCTTTCTTCTAGCTCGTAGATCCTGGTTTGTAGACCTTTGACTTTCTTATACTCTTCGCTGAACTGTCTCTGATGAGTTTTTACTCTTCCTTAATGTGTGATGCCCAAGTCTGGAAAGAGCCAAGAAAAAGGGTATCAAGGAATCCCCAGTACTTTACTGAAAAGACAGATAGTAGCATTAAGGTCACTGGAGATGTTTCAAGTCACCAAAAATCCTGTCTTCTCCAACTGATTTACTCTGAAGTTGCTTAGCATTTAACTTGCTAAAGCCAGCTTAACCTGCTTTTGAGGCTACTAGGATGATTAGTTCATGGTCAAAAGACATGATTTTGTGTATTCTTTAGAAGTGACTCAATCTTGCACAGCAACTTATGCGAATGAAAGTGAGTTACCATACTAAGATTTTATTTATCAAAACAATGGAAAAAGCAGAGATATTAAACTGTGGTTGACAATTAATGGATCATTTCAGAATTAACATAGCTCTTCTAATGGCACAGTTGAACCACTTATTCACAGAGCCCCTCAGAAAAGAGACATGAGTGAATGAAATGAAAGCTGGGAAGCAGAAATCCTAGAGGAATCTAAATACAAACAACAGAATGCATACAGGTATGCATACATGTACAGGATAGTTTCATCCTTCCTAAACGCTGGGCAGACATGTGGCAGAATGGGAGCCTGCAAGCATTTTATAAAAACAAGGTTTGTTTCAGTGAAAAGTGCCACCTCTCAGTGGCACACTACGATTATATTGTTACGTTGTCAAGCCTGTGCCTAGAGCCAACACCCCAGCACTTTAAGCTTATACAACATTTACCTTAGCATAAGCTCGGAAGCTTAAGCTTAAGCTCAGTACACTGACTTTTATAATGAACTACCACAGGTACAAAGATGTTGGTCATATATTTATATGCCCATAACTTGTTTCTCCTTACCACACTGGTTCCTGAAAAGGCACTAAACATTACTAGAGCAAATTCATTCTCCTGAATAATGCAAGTTCTGATTTAGTTATGTATCTCTACCTACCTACCTAMCTGATCATTTCTATAGAGCTTTTCAAACTTCAAAATGAAGTTAGTAGGTGGCAGGTACTGTTGCTGGCACGGCACCTAAAAAAAGGGGACATTCCAAAACAAATCACGCCACTTGAGGATTTTAAACTGAAAGTGAACCCACAGAGAGTAATGAAAAGATTACATTTTCTCCAATTAAATTAGAGACATCAACCATTCAACAGCCTGACAGTACTTCTGTAGTAGCACTGACTTAACATTAAGCAAATGCTGATTGCGTCCTGCTCAAGTCAGCCCAGGATCGCTCTGTAAGTGTCTGTGCACTGATCTATGGTGGTAGGTCACCTTCAGCAAAATGAACAAATGCATTTCAAAACAATTTGAACAAAGTATAAATTTTAGCTTGAGGCAGCGGTCATTTCATAATCTGAATGGCTTAATCAGCAAATGCTCCACTGATGCACGGGAAATTGCTTTGCAGATTTAAGAGGTCAGAGGGACAGATTTACTACGTATACATAGGAACAATCAAACCTGYGTTCTCCTCTACGACTGGGGTGAGACAAGACAATTCTGCCACCTTACTGTTGAGCTATTTATCTGATGACACACTAAAAAAAGAAACGAATAGACTTATGAATCATAAAATGAAACTAACTGCAGCGGATGATGAAATTCATGACTCAGGCTACTAAGATTACCATGTTCTAAATTATACTACTTGCATTTCTTTTATGTATTCCTTTGCAGCTAGTATAATGCATAGTTACCATCAATTAAATGACAGTCATAAATGGAGCTTCTAAAAGATAAAAATGAATCGTGACACTGAGCCAAAAAGCAAATAAAAATGTCAAAAGATTAACTTTATAAATGCCCTGAGGCATAGTATTAACACAACATGCTGGTCTGTCAGTACACTCTGACTAGAAAATGTTTTTTCAATAACCCAAGTTCAGCATTTTGGCCCTTCTAACAGTACTAACATGTTGTTTCCTTCCACTGTGTTCTTGCAAAGGAGAAAAGCGGTAACTTCCGCTAGAGTTAGGACCGTCAGGATATAATACTGCCACCTGTGCTTTGAAATAGCATATGGGTGGTATGCATAGACACTATCAAGTAGTCTTCAGATGTACTGCTTAGAACGAGTTTCAGTGCACATTTCTTAAGCTTCCTGTCAAAACCTGCCTTCTTTTAGAGACCTTCACTGAAAGAGAAATATCCAGGAAGGAAAAAGTGGTGTTCAAAAACCAAGTCATTGGTATCCAGTATCTCCTTCAGTTCCCCACACCATTTCTGTCTCCAGCAGTGGGAGCAGATGAATATAAATAGGAGTGAGGATTTTGATCCTATCTTTAAAGATTAGCTGCTTCCCTAGTAAAACAGTGGGACAACATGCAGCATACATCCACACAAGGCTGGAAGCCTATTATTAAGTTGGAGGAAAAAAGGCTGCTCTCTGACAAATCACTACAGCATACCCAACTGATCAGCCTCACAGTTTATGCACATTAGCAGTCACGTTACTTGCAGATGGCACCATGAAGCAAGTAACTGTCTCCAAGAGAACACCAGCACCAAACCATTCTCGCCTTCTACAACAGTGATGTTTGTAGAGACAATGCAAGGAATTAAGTACTGAAATACAAATGCTGTTGAGTCATAGTGACTGAACTATGAGGCCCTGATAGCAAAAGATGTCCCAAGAATTTAACAGTTTTGCAGATATATCACTGTAATACAACAAAGTCAAGCTCTGGTTAACAAAATATTTCAAAAGAGTATTAGGAAAAAGCCATTAATGTAAACATACTGTCATCCAACAACAACAACTTTGAGATGTTTCTTTCATGCGATGTGTTGGAAACTGCGGCACTAGCTGCACCTACAAGTCACACACACATTTTCTCCTGCTCCTTGAGCATCCTACAGGACCAGGTACAAATGGCAGAGCCTGCCCAAACAAGCCTCAAATCTTCAATGCTCTCCAGTATTAAAAGAAGGAGCCGCCGCCTCTGGGAAGGTGATGACCATGCACGTCCTTTCCAGAGGAGAGGTTTGCAGACCATCCTAGTCAAAAAACTTGCGCTAAGTTCTGTGTGAAACCATTGGAAAAAAGATGGCACACAAGAACTGTCAGAGGCTTGCCTCTCCCTCATTCCCTTGACATAAGTTATTACTATCGAGAAGTATCTTGCATGGGTAACAGTTGGGAGAGTCGAGCAGCCCTGTGGAGAAGGGCTTGGGGGTACTGGTGGATGAAAAGCTGGGTATCAGCCAGCAATGTGCACTCGCAGCCCAGAAGGCCAACCGTATCCTGGGCTGCATCAGAAGAAGCGTGGCCAGCAGGTCAAGGGAGGTGATCCTGCCCCTCTACTCTGCTCTGGTGAGACCCCACCTGCAGTACTGTGTCCAGCTTTGGAGTCCTCAGCACAAGAAAGACATGGACCTGTTGGAGTGGGTCCAGAAGAGGGCCACAAAAATGATCAGGGGGATGGAACGCCTCTCCTATGAAGAAAGGCTGAGAGAGTTGGGGTTGTTCAGCCTGGAGAAGAGAAGACTCCGGGGACACCTTATTGCAGCCTTTCAATAATTAAAGGGGGCTTATAAGAAAGATGGGGACAGACTTTTTATAAGGCCTGTAGCAACAGGACAAGGGGGAATGGTTTTAAACTAAAGGAGGGTAGATTCAGACTAGAAGGAAGAAATTTTTTACACTGAAGGTGGTGAAACACTGGCACAGGTTGCCCAGAGAGGTGGTAGATGCCCCATCCCTGGAAACATTCAAGGTCAGGTTGGACAGGGCTCTGAGCAACCTGATCTAGTTGTAGATGTCCCTGCCCATGGCAGGGGGGCTGGACTAGACGACCTCTAAAAGGTCCCTTCCAACCCAAACCATTCTATGATTCTATGATAATTTGAAACGTATCCAGATGCTACAAAATTCAATACACAAGTACAAGAATTGATCATTTCACCAACGAATTTACACAAAGGTGCAGAGGAAACAGGCAGCCACAGTAGCCAATCCTTGAGCCAAGCCTTGAGCCAAGCCTTGAGAAGTTAAAAACAGACAAGCAAAAGGTTCCAACTAGGTTTAAAAAAAAAAACAACCAAAAAACCAAAAACAAACAAAAAAAAAACTTTACAGAGGAAAGGTGACAGCTGGAAGAACAAATGAACAAAATGAACAACAGCTCCACCTCTTGCTGGCAAGGACAGAGGATAAAAATTACAGGCAGATTGATGAGCTTATGACAACTGCGCACCTGCAACATGAACACTGGCAACAAACAGCCTTCAAAAAGAGGTTCGCATTGCTTTTGTGGAAATAACATTTTGACAGTTATCTTAAATTAGGAGAAGGAAGAGAAGTTGCTATGGAACAGATCTGCATTTCCCAACAGCAGACTTCAACTTTAAACAAAGTCCTATGGGGGAAGGGGGGGAAGTTCTTCAAATAAAACCACTTCCAATTCCAGCAGCCTCCACCTGCATCTCCTGATATTGAGGTCAGCAGGCTTTTACTTTAGAGTATTCATCCAGCTTTCATCACAGTAGCTGGACTTCAATCTAGCATCTTCAATCTATTTGCTCCAAAGGAATTCTCCTGGTTTCTCTCCTGAGGGAGACTGAATTGATTCTGTAAACTGAGATACTTGTACACGAAGAAATCCTCTGAGTTGTGCTGGCTATACACACTTATGTTGTATGTGACTTTTACACTGCACAAGGCTTCTTGCTTGTTTGTTCAGTGTTTCAGCTGGTAGGACTTGCACAGCTTGCAATTTACCACAGTTCATGCAAACACAGCATAAAAATTTGAAGCACGCTAATTACCATTTAAAAGCCTTTTATTGAACCTCAAGACACCCGAAAGACCATCTACTGGGTACATAACTCTTATATTCTCCTTCAAGAATTGCCCCTATGACTACTCTACTCCTGGCTTGGCAGGGCAAGGTGGGGGGAGCAGGCAGTAACTTAACCTACCACAGGGTACATAATGCAACACTATTAAGAACTTGCATTTCACAGATTTTCAGGTTCTGGTAACACACTGTCTTTGAAGCAACAGAGAAACCTTATCACCAGAGCGAGGGAACAGAAGAAAAGTTCTCAAGAAGTTGGTTAGAAAGAAAAGCTGCAGCAATGCATGGAGGACTCAATAAGTGATGGACAGGACATCATAAATGTTCCCTCGATCCTTGGAACTAACTACGTACAACCGTGTACTGATTGCAAGGCCATAACATGCACTTCAACAGCACAGGCATCCTAGGCCACATCTGGGAGGACAGACAATCCAAGACACACCCGGTAAGGGCAAAACCTGCTGTTGAGTCATCTAGAGGAATATCTTGCATCTCAAAGCCCCAAGGCTCACCTGCACCATCTTCTTCCACTTCAAATAAGGATTCTTTCTCCAGAGCTGTCAAGTCTGCCAGTATCCAGTATACTGACACCAGGTGGTACAGCTCTTGGCTTTGCTGAAACACCAGGCCATCAAGTTGAAAAAGGAGATCATAAAGAAGCCCAGAGGGCTGCTGAACTGACAGATAAAACTCGTAATACCATACTCAGGATACCAAAAACTTCTGGTCCACACCAGGACTGTTGAGATAAGACAGAACAGATCCAGTCTGCTTGACCATGCTACCGATTGTCAAGATTGCAGGAAAGTTGAATAGCTGGAAGTTTGCAAGCGAAGAGACGCATGTCACAGAGTTTTGCCAAACTTTCCGAGCTCTGCTGTACAGCAAGTGGAAGGGGGTCCCACCCACAGGCCTCAGGCAGCTAACTAGCTACTGGCAACACAGAGGGGTAACAAATACAAACCAACATCACTTCTTCACACAGCAGGGCAAATCTTGTTTCTCCCCACCTACTGGTAACATACTTGCAGCTGTAATGTTTACACAGGTGCCAGACAAAAGGAATAATAAAATATATTTAAAAAAACATTCCAATTCAAATGGTTTTAATGTGTGAAGATGCTTCTACATGATGTGATCTTGATGTACTGCAGCCCCTGAATCTAAAGCTGCCAAAACCCAATTCCAACACCTGAGCCCATGTGCCCCCACCACAGTGCAGGCTGGCACTAATAGAAGAGAATTCCAAGTCATAACAGATGATCTGTCCACAACCCTGAAGGACAAGACAATTTGACAATTGTTTTCAGTCTATCTAGCCATGGTGTGTCTGCTGTGAAAAACAGATGTTTCAAGACAAGTGCTGCAGGAGCTGCAAGTGAAGTGTGGCATGGTGCATAATCTTAGTGTCTGTCAGCACACACACAGAAATCTGAGGGAAGTTTTCACCAGTGTTTTAAATTATATGAATGAAGATCTGGCTCTCAAACATCCACCATGGTGTAGAAAGCCATCAACTTGCAAGCTACTAGACTCCTGATTTGAAATCAGAATGAATTCATACCAATTTCTTTCTAAGTTGGGGAAATGAAGTGACTGCAGAGGAAATAAATCTTTGCCCGTTTAGGGGAAGTCCTTGAGGCAGTTGCCTATGAAGGAATATAGTTTAACCTGTGGGCTATATAAACTTGCAGCCACCATCAGGAAAAAAATTGTTAAAATACTAGTGAGTGCCAATAAGGACTCTGTACTAGCAGAAAGCCATTCTGAAGTCCAAAAATCCCCACCCTTCTCTCAATTACGCAGACAGAAGTATTAAATACTAATGGAGTGAGCAGCAAACCACATGGAAAGATGTAGCAATGTTACTATGGATGTTATGGTGGGCATAAAGATTAAGAGGCAGTGAACAGAACACCAGGAGTCTCCAGAAGTGACCAGAGGTGCAGCAATTGGAAAGGAGGAGTAGTTCCCACAGCTCCACCCAAACCATGGAGATAAGAAATGCTGATGTTCTCCCAATCTGCTGAAAGAAGTCCTCTTCCCAAAGAAAACCAGCCCTATCCCCAGTCTGCAGGCTACATTAGGTAGAGCCAGAGGAAGTGGTTGTATGCAGGTGCCTGAAGAAAGCATTTCCTCTTAGGTGACTTTGTTATCAGATCTACGGCCTAGTAGGCGATTGTAGTAGCTGACTTGGGTATGATGTCCTGAGCAAAAGCTGAGACTGATACCAACACACAACTGGTGGACACCAAGGTGAAGAATGTAGAGAGAACACAAATCTGAACTAGTAACAAAGATAACACTCCTCATGACAGGAAGCTGTCAGCACCAAGACTTGGAACTGCAGGCTTACCGTTAGAGGCCATAAGAAGATATGAATGTCTTGGACCCACAACAGCAACTGAACTCCTTACTTCCCAGTGAAGCACTACTCAGCCCCTGAAGGTCCCCCACCGATCTGGTCTGTGCAAGGACACTGCTCAAAACTGCAGAATGCTGGTACCAAAGAAGAGCGAGGTAAGTTTCATTTGGGCTTCTTAGAAGAAGCGGCAAGTGAGTAAGGAGACAGACCATTCCTACAGGATCATTTCAACCTCCCTTCTCTATCCTCCAAGTACCCATCTTCTAGCCACAACAAATGCAGTTGAAAAAGGCGTGTCTCAAACTAAACAGCAGGCAGTCCGTTACCATGGTTTAGTACTCAGCTTTGGCAGGATAGCTGTGCAACATGACCCTGAACCAACCTATTTTCTTAAGGCCCCTGGCAAGTAAGAAACAAAAAGAAAACCAGAGCTACAAAATTACCATAGAAAAGGTCAGAACTGGTGACACTAAGACTGTAATCAATATTTAATTCAAATGGAAAGGCTGTCTTGTACCCTGACACTCGTATGTACCAAAAAGTTTCAAAAGTTTTATTGCAGGTTTTTTTTTAAAAAAAAAAAAATAAAAAATATCCATCTCATATGCTAGGTTCCACATGTAAAAATCATATTACTTAGAGCTAGTAAAGAGATTTTGAAGAAACTGCAATTTTTTTAATCAAGCATACACAGAGACTTCTGGTTTCAGAAAACCAAGAAGGTTAGCAATTTGGAGATTTAAGAAGTACACTTTAGGTTGCATGGACTCTGGAGCAGGAAAATTTATTCTAATATACATGACACAGCACAACACAAACCATCAGGTTAGTCTTCTAACCTCTATTCAGTGTTTAACATTGACTAAAATTAAAGTTAGCCTTTTATTAACAGTGAAAGAGTGCAATCAGTATTTGGAAAGCATCCCACAAAATTGCTAAACTGTTTATTTTCACTGACAAAAAACAAGGCATTATTCTTCTGTGATGTCTGTAATGAAAATATTTATCACACTAACCAAATATTCTACATAAAAATATTTTTAACAAAGGTTTTGCTATCATTGGTTATATACACATTACAGAAATTAAAAAATCATTATCATTTAATGAAAAAAGGATGAAGCTTCTTACATGCTATTCCATATTAAAAACTAATTGGTTTAAGGATGGAAAACTAAGTCTAATATCAGAGGTGGATCTGCCAAGGAGGTATCTTCTATCCAGCGTGGACTGTATTATTGTACCTGAGGGCTTCCCAATTCCCCTGGTCCTGGTTCTTGTCCATTACATACTGCCTTTTTACATTCTTCATCCGACAACATGCAGCTTCAATAATTCCTCTACAAAACACTAGACTGCCAACAGCACTGTCCAAGAGCAACACCCAGAGGCTAAATATATTGCTACAGCAACTCTGCACATTTTGACCTGTTTCTTTCTGAGAAAGGAAGACCTTCATAAAGATAAGCAACAATTTCCTGTAAAAATGAAGAGCCGACAAAACTCTTTCAACAGTAACGTTAACAGCAAAGCGTTGCAGGCAAACAAACCCACTCATGAAAATCACACCTTTATAGCTATTGCAAACAATCTTTAAGAACAAATGATATATACACACACTTATGTAGAGCAAATAAGCAGTAGTTTTTGCAAATGTGTGCGTACAGTATTTTGGTTGGCAGCAGCACTGCAAAGGAGCAACTAGAAGGATGCCTGCTCTCTAGAAAGCCAATTGCAGTTTTCAAATGCAGAAAGACAGAGAAGATGCAGGCTGCTCTCCATTTCCTTTACCAGTTGTCAAAGCAGTACTTCCCCCCCCCCCCCCCCCCTTAAATCTTGAAGGCAGTTGCTGTAGGAACAACTTGGCTATCCAATAACAAAAAACCTACAGCAAAAAGGTAATACCCTAGAGCATCTTTAAGAGGAAGATGTTATCTGGAATCACAGCAAGAAGAAGGATAGAAAATTGGATACAAAAACAAGTCACTAAAGCTTCACCTTAAAGATCTCTGGCATCTAACAAGACTATTCTATGCAAATTTAAAGCCTACATAATGGACAAAGAAAAAGGCTGACAAACTAAGAACACAATCAGTAACACCACAGTTATACCCCCCCCCCCCCATATTTAGAACAAAATGTACTTAAAAGAAAACGCACTAAAGATTGTGTAACCGCAAAACATGACTGTGCCTACCAAACCTTTTATATTTTGAGATTTCAGATCAGGACAATGATTTCAAAACCAAACAAAAACAGAACTCCCAACCAAACACCTGATGGAAAAGTTCCTCATCTATTCAGTAGGGTTCGCTCCATTCTGCTCAGTTAATCACATTTTTTTTTTCATCTGTCTTCTCAGAATCATGTTCTTCACATGGCTCATGCTCTTCACCTGGTTGTGGTGAAACTGGAATCACATCAACTATGAGGAAGCAATCATCCCTTAGCACCTGCTCAGCTGTCAGTCTGTTACAGCAGAACAAATTCAGGAGAAGAGATTTAACTTTATCATCCTACAAACAGAGGGAGAAGGATTTCATCAGTAAGCAAAACAAACTCAATTACAAATAACAACCAAGTATTTGATGAACACATCTTGCAAGCGCTTAGGGCCCAAAGCCCTCATAGAAAGTTGTACCATAGCATTCCCAATGGTCAGCAACACTTGACAGTCAGAGTGCTCATTAACAACAAAATAAAAGCAAGCATTCAGCATCAGGTCTGTCAACCTGGTGTCAGCAGACTTCACAGAAGAGCATGAGTTATTGTATTTTAAAATACCAATTCACTGAACTACTATATATTAGAGAAATACTGAAGTTGGTCTTTCTACTGAGAAGGAACAGAACAGGTGCCATTCACCTTCTACAACTTCATCTTTTAACTTTTGTCATATTGCTTTATCTCTCTACAAGAGCACAGGAAAAAAAAGAAAACCAAAGTAATGGACTCTAAATCAACAGCAGCTATTTTGCTATTAACCCATCACTTACACTTAGGCTCTTTGGATTTATCAGAAGGGATTACATGCCTGAATTCTTAGCACATTAACAGTGCTAGACTCCATACACAAAACTTAAAAACACAGCTGCTACACATACACATAAACATCAGCTATTGAGGGAGGAAGAGCACACACTGGATTTGGACAAGGGGACTGCAAGACAGACAGTCTCAAATGCTGATCTAGAGATTTAGGTTAGCAAAACTCAATGGGATCAGAATCTTTCCATAAAAAGGCTGGCTTGTTCACCATCTCCAAGCCAGCAACACCTCTGACCAGGGTCAATAAAACAGCAAAGCACAAGATACCTGTACACCTCTCACCTATCCCCATTTCACCCAGACAGAAGAATCACTGTGATGCAAAGGAATGTACACAAGTAGTCAAAAACTTCAAGACAGAAACAAGCAGACGATGTCCAACTCTTCCACTAATTATCAGAGTGAATCTGGAGAATTAGCCACTCCCCAAATAATCTGAAATGTGGGTAAAAAGATGAGATCTGAAAACTGTTGATCTTACAGGCATAAAGGATTGTTAAATGTTTATAAAACATTTAAAAAGCTCAAAGGAAAATCTCTAGTTAAGGAGATCCAAACATGCAATGAAATACAGGAGTGAACCATGACTACACACTTCCTCTGCAAAATTCAAAGTGAAGAAAGTCTGAGCATTTAAAGAGCTTGAAAAGCTTTGTACTTGTATATTTGCATTTCATGATACCATCAAATGTCTGTCAACAACAAACACCCCTTCTCACCATCTTCTCGCACTAAGGAAACTGAAAATTGATTCTGCAAGGAATGCTGCTGTAGGACATTTAATCTTGTTTACTCCATTTCATTGTGTTTGCTCTTATTTACTTTTTTTTTTTTAAAATATGCAAAACTGGGTGCTGAAACACACTGAACACTGAAGCTTGGCATGGCTAAATGAGTGGCTACAAGATCTTATCTTTAATCTTTGCTTTTCCTCAATAGCTAGCTAACATTAATATCCCTGTTTTAATGCTTAACGTTATTTTCCTGTGGCAATTTTACATTTGCTGAAAACAACAAAAATTTTACTAGTTGCAAGTGTGCAATTCCTCTGGGCATGAGACTGAGATGGAAGGGAAATTACCAGCCTGTCAAGAGCCTACAGATGGGCATGGAGATTAATTCTGAATAAGCTGATTATAGATAAAGCACTTAAAAGCAAAATAGATTTTCCCCAAGAACTGGGACAAGGATTAACAGCCAGAGGTCTAAAAGATTCCCCAAGAAACAGCTGAAAGATATTTATTAGCATTACATTTCATAGCAAAACCCTCATGTGTGTTCCTGTGCACTGCACGTGGCACAGATTGCTTTCCAGCAGACTTCAGTGGTTGGTGCATGTGCATGCACACACATCCAGGATGAATCCTTAAAAACTGCCAACTATGATATATTGATTAAGATTGTATCACCTGACAAGGTCAAAATCAAATGCTGCTTCTTTTCATCAGGGAAAAAAGTTAAAGAAATTTGGTCTTATTAAAAGCTGTAAAATGAATTAATCCCTACTAAGAATAATAATGGCTAAATTCATTAATTGTCCTTGAGATACAGGCAGCTGTTTGCACTTCAGAAAATACCTGCTACAGAAGAACACAGAAGTACAATACCCTGAAACTGGCCATTTAAACTTTGATTTGCATACTTCAGACCTTATTTGTAAAACATTATCACAGCAGAAATTTTAGGGAAAACAGAAGTGAACCAACTCCTATTTTTAATGTCCCAAGAAATCTTTTCTACTTCCTTGAACAATTAAGTTTCCCTTATGCATGAGAGAAAGTTAGGTTTTTCAGTATCTAAGGATTATTATGCATAATCCTGAATGATGCACTGGGCAGACAGTTCAGTACAAGTTTTGTGGCATACATTTAAAATCCCCCAGTTAGCCCTAACGGTGAATCATGAAGTACTGAATCTTCTTTCTTATAGTATTGTGCATTTCATGAGATTCATTTAATTTTTARTAAGAAACCAAGCAACTATAATGAGAGATAAGAAACACTATTTACAGGATCACCTCCCTGATCAAATGCTGCATGTTTTATTCTTTTATTTTCCATRGTAGTGTCACACTGGAAATAGTTTTGCAGAGGGATTTGGTAGACAGTCCTGTGCTTTATCAGTAATGCTTTCATCACTGGAGAACATTGTTGAAATGAAGTTACTAAAAGACATACTGTAAAGGAGAAGAGTCAGCTAATAAAACAAGATTATTTACAGTACTGTCTTATGCAGTGCTACACAAGCGACCCTGCCTGGACACTGGAACCACTACAGCTGTGTTAGTCTGGTACTGTATCAGGACAGTTTCTTGACCTAAACACAGTACACAGGATACACTAAGCTCAGTATGAAAACAACTCTAGTAAATCTGGACCAATTTTAACCCCATGCTTTCCTAGGTAACTCTGCAAAGCAGGCAAATCATTAATGCACAAGTATAACCAATAAAGAGGGATTTATTATTAGGGTTTCTTTTGCCCTTGACAAAACAACCAAAATTTATCTGACCAACAGCAACTCCACTGCTTTGTTTTCTATTTTTCCATTTAAAGTATTTTTCTACTTTTCTAGAAAATATGGGGATTAACCTCTAACTCTTCCCTATATTCCTTAGAAAATTCTATCCAAAACCTAAGACTTCACTTAAAAGCTAAACAGAGTCACCCGCTTGAAGGTTTTTTAATAACAGTCTAAGGCTTGATTTAAGGAGTTTCATGGCCTTCTCAAATCTAGATAAAGCAGTAAGCTCTCACTTAAAGTAAGATCAACAGAATAAGCATGATATGAGAAGTAGTCCATATAGATTAAAAACCACAAGGGTAATCCACTCAAGGGAGATGGGAGGGACACAGGACAAGAACAAAGCAGTCTGTAACTAGACAGGCAGATGTACAGCAAAAAGTATGAAGCAGAAACTAGTCTGGGAAGGCTAGTGATTTGAAAAAGGTCCATAAACCTCCCAGTGAATTTCTTTAAACTATATACGGTGGCATGTCTTTTGTTATTCCAACTTTTGTAAGAAGGAAAAGGAATTACCTGTAGCAAAGGTAGAAGAGGTTGAAAGCAGGCAAGAAAAAAGGTCTTAACTCTTGGCCAGAAGGCTGAAAGCTTATGGGAAAGAGAGTTACACCAGAAAATAAACCCAAGGAAAGACAGGTGCTCAGGTAACTAAGGCACACAGAGAAAAGGCCAAAAAATTATCTGCTTATGATTAACATCCAAGAGATAGATACGTTAGCAAAGGATTGACTTCAAAGTTGGAGACCTAAGTTGGGAAACCTGAAGGCACACAGGTCTACTTCTTATTCTCAAAGAGTCACTGAGACACTGGGCAAGGAGAAGTTTCAAAAAAGGGACTGAAAAAGAGAGTTCAAGGTGACAACAGCTGCTGGCATACAGTAGACAGAGAACAACAGTTCAGAGTAGAAAGAATTAAAGCAGTAACACAAATTCGTATCATGCAGGGTCCACTTATATCTCTGCATTTTTTTCAGGAAAGTTAATGTTTCACACAAAAAAAACCCCAAAGAATAAAAGGGCACGATACACTTTTACAACTGCATTTAAGTGATTAAAACGGAAGTTGGCTGTTTTATTAATGCTCAGGCATTGTACAATCATTACGTAGGAAGACAGATGAACAAAGTCAACTTCCCTGACTTCACAAAGGACAGGTTCCTAATTCAAATACCACCTTTGAGGCTGAATCTCAATGACATATTCCCCAAGTCTGTAACTTGGTGTCATTCAATTAACAGTTACCTGTGAAGAAGYTGCTCCTCCTGAGGTCAGAGTTAAATATTAAGAAAACTCTGGGGTTTTCTACCTTCTCAAACATCATTTTATTTGTGCATGCTATTTAGAATTATCCAAATAGTCAATTAAGAACATTTTCTCAACCCAGCACTTACAATCAAATGTTTGACTTTGAAAAAAAAAAATTATCGATTAACCACCTCTAAACAAGAGCAGTCTAATCTTCCTTATCTGACAATTAACATACCATGACAACCACATCCACCTCAGGTGTTCCATCTTCTTTTATGCCAAACTTCTGGTTTTGAACGCAAAGCTGTAAATGAAAAGATACATAATGCATAACACTGGTGGTTTTTTCCCTTTAGTTTAACGAAACCAAACATCAGTCAAGGAGATTCCAGGTTTCAACTGAAAATGGATTGTTATGGGAAAACAGCAGGGAAAGGCTTTTATCCTAATTTGACAGTAGGGTAAAACATGCAACGGGCTCAAGTTCCCCTTACACAGAAACAAGGGGAAAAAATTTAGTATCAGAAGAAACTTTCAGAGGTCAAAAGAAACAGACTTTTAAAAATATGACTCAAAGTCCATGCCCAGGCTGTATGTTTAATTACATAATCCTCTTCAAGAAATGCTGAGGGGTAAGTGCACTCCAACAGACAAACGTGAACCCTGTGCCCATAAACAAAGTAGAATTTCCCCAGTCTTTACTACTGCCTAAAACCATGCCCAAGTACAGCATTTTTCAGAACCCTGCCTGCAGGTTAAGCTGCAAATGCCTCTATTCTGAACAATTACATAGAAAGCAAAAGGAAGCATGTGTTTAGTCAGTGCTGGGCTCTTGTGACACAGATCAGCAGAGAACTCGGAACACCACTGTCTCAATTTTAGAAGTGGCAGTGCCGTTTAACGAGGGAGAACACAATTTCAGATGCCCAACAAGAAACTGGCAACTGTTGAACATAATACTAACACCTGAGCTAAAATTTTCCATCAAATGATCAATACAACACCAAGTCTGAGCTGGAGATTAGTTACACATGGATTAATCTGAAATTCAGCTGGCAAACTTGGATGAAGTTTCAGAAGAATGCTGATCTTGCTGCATCCCAGATACTCTCTTCAAGAAGAGCCAGCCATTAGTAAAACTACCTTTGCTTTTGTTTTGGTTTTTACTGTTTTGGTTTTTTTTTTTTTTTTTAACTCACTTCCACTTGTAAAAACCTTTTTTCTAGAACAGATGAAGATCCGAATAGTGGTACTGAAAGTGTTGTAACTAAACCGTACCACGTTAATAAATTATAAACATCTATGATATAAAGCTACACTTTAGTTCATCTATTTCAGTAGAAAAATTACTTAATTTTAAGCAACTGCTTCCTAAATTGGGAATAAAACATAATGAAGAGTGACTTTTGTATGAACCAGCTTCATCTTCTCAGCACAGGTAGCTGACAGCGGCTACCTATCAATTTGCAATTTACATCTCTGTTAGGAAGTGTTTTTAATGGCATAGGAAGCTACGGCACAGAAGGGATTACTGAAGCCATCACTGCACAGCTGATGGAACTGCCAGTGTTTCCCAGGAAAAGCCCCATGTACCTGGAGCTCCAACTGGAGCTCAGTGAACCAGTTCTAACATATAAAGTGCTCACGCAAAATCACTGCCTGGGAACATCAGCACTTGCTGGGTAGCTTGTGGCTTTTCAAGTCTGGGAGATTTGAAGTTTTCCCATCCAGAACACATGGCACTGACACCCTGAGTTGGAGAGGCAGCAATACAGTGCCAGAAGACAAAAAGGAGACAGAAGAGATGCTGTACAACATACCACCTAACATAGGAAAGTAGATTGCTTTCTCCTCCCTGGCATAACATGCACTAAGAAACAAAACTCCTATCTAAGCATTGTTGCCAGCAACAAAACATATGACAGTCCCATCCTTGCCTTCATCTTCCCTCTCTTTTGATTTGGGTAATTCCTCGGGGGCAAGGTCACAAAAAACTAAAAAAGGCTCACAAGGAACAAATAGGAAATGCAGTAAGAACTGACAATACACAGCATGAGGAACAAAAGTATAATTTTTGTTCATATTACTATACAGATTACATTGTATATTTTACAGGAAAAAAAAAAGAAATTTACTGTCTTCTGCCCATAATCGTAACTCCCATTTGTTCCACACTCACCACTCAGTTGAAAATATGAACACTTATTTTGCCAAAATAGTTCAAAGCAGAAGTTGGAGATAACATTTATTGCTCTTTATAAGCCTGCTACAGTTCCATAATATTACTAGAAACTCTCCCACAAGCCATAACATACCCAGAACAGGAGGCAGCCATAAGCATACATGTCAGAGGCTGGAGAAGCTGGCTGTCCCATTTTCAGTTCAGGAGAAACCAAGCTCAGGGTACTGACAACCATAGTGTTTGCAGCAGCACGTTGTTCCTATGGGGAAAGAAAATGTGTACTTCAAGCAAGACTGACAGCACATTGAAGCAGATGTATCTCCCTCTCCCTTTTAATGTGTTGGACAACTTTACCATAGAGTTCTGTGCTGACCCAGCCTGAAACGTAAAATCCTCCTTTACTGATCAAAAAAAAAGTGGTGGGTAAAGGAAGAAAGAAATAACGTCACACATCTATCATCTGTAACTGTAATAGAAGAATAGGGATGGCAGATTTTACTCCGTACTGGAACTATTAAAGCTCCTAAGGTAGTAAAGAATACAAACTGCAAAACTTCTCAAATTAGGGAAAGAAGAAAAAAAAAAAAAAATCACAAATATTAAAAGACATTTGGCACTATTTTGGAGAACTTGAGTTCTAAAGTTCAGTTCTGCAGCTTTCCTATTTTTTCTTCTCTGCCTTTCTGGTCTTTACCTGAAACTAGCTGCTTCCTCCCTCCTGGTTTCCAGCATATTTTAGGACTGTCTACTGTCAAAATAAAAGCTAGACCCTGAGTTTCTATGCCCTTCCATGACAGCAGCCAGCACCAGCTATAGCCAGACTGGAGAAGACTAGTCTCCAGATTGTTAAGAGTACTCGGTAACACATCAGTTACCAGCTCCACTCACGCATCTGTGACCATGCGGAAAGTACAAGCACTGAGCAGTACTGACACCCCTATAGAGAAGGCATAAACTGGATCCAGGCTGTGAACCATGGGTGGAACTTTCCTGCTCTATCATGCATGAGCTGGTCATTTCAGCACAGCCCATACCTGCAGGGAGGAGTAAAGAGAGGGATAGTCTTCCTCAGCTCTTGCAATTTTCACAATGACACCATCTGTACTGAGTACAGAGAGTACTTTCAGAAAAATCTAGCTGTCAGCAATTTTTAAAGCATCTCTCTTTAGCATGTTGAAAATTGAAATTTATTTCAAGGGAAGAACACCTTGCTATCCAAACATTTGACACTCTTCATGAGATTAACAGATAATGAATTTCCAAAGCAGAAATAAGGGTTCTCAATGAAACTTACTTTTATTTATATTATGTTTATTATATTAATATAATGACATTATTATAATATATATTACTATTAAAAAAATTAAATAAGCACGAAGCAGACCTCTAGCACAAAAATGTTTTAGCTCAAACAACTTGAGTTTAGAAAGTCAAAAGGTGACTACAGAAGACATACCATTATTGGAGACTTTGCTATGTAAACAAAATGAATAGTAAGAAAATAGCTTGTGTTCTTAAAGAATATTAGATTTTCCCCAAGAACAACTATAAAATTCTTTACTACAGAAACTGAGGACTAAATCAGAAGTACTTATAAATACAGGTGTATGCAGGCAACGTGTAAAATTCTGTTAATTTACCAAATACCGCAACAGATTAAAACTCACACTAGAACCCCATTACCTATCAAACAGAAAGGCAAAGACCTCATATGAGCTTGACTAGCCCTTCTTCAAACATGAGTTCTTTCTCTCACCTCTGATGATGCTGATTACCATTAAATATGACAGACAGCCAACAAACAACTACTGCAACTTCTCTGTATTTTTTGTTCCACTGTTTTTCTTAACCAGAACCCACACTCAGTAATTCTTTTTTTCCCCTCCAAGATTAGATTGTGTTTACAAAAATTTCAACAAGACAAATTGCCCAACCCTATTCAGAATATGAAACAGTAGTCTCACTGCTAAGCTCAACATTGATCAATAAATCTTTTAAATTGCAAACACAGTTGTCTGTTTTGATACCTAATTCTGACTAAAAGTCACTAAAGGATTTTTTTTTTACCTCTGATTTCGTGAAATCAAAGTCTCCAACGATTCCTTGTTTTCGATTCACAGCAAAAACATTATTTCCATGCAGAGATCCATGTACTATATTAGCTCCATGCAACGTTTGTAGACCTTGGGCCACTCCTTTCATCACTTTTAATGTCTCCTAATGATTTAATTTGGTTGTTTATTACCAAGATAGATATGGAAAAAACAAAGCACAGTATCAAGTAAGTTTCTATCCAGAAGTAAGACACTTTTTGTAAGGTTTGTACACATTCAAAGTTCATGCCAATTCCGTTTTATGAAGTATGGATTAATTCCCAGTAAGATTATCATGACTTGCACAGCCAGGCAAAAAAAAAAAAAAATGCGGTCACCAATTAACAAATCACTAACAAAAAAAAAAAAGGGGAGGGGAAAAAAAAAAAAAAAACAACCAAACAAAAAACCATGCAACTTGAACCTTTACAGGTAGGTCCAAGTCAGCAAACAGAAGCTTCAAGTCATCAAACAGAACTCAAAGAAGCTAGAAGCTTTTCTCTAGAAGGGATGACTATCCAAACTGCCTATACACTGTGTAGAGAGAAGGGAAAAGAAAAGGAGGGGGATGAAGTGAGGGAGGAGAGGAAAAAAAAAAACACCACACCAAAACATTACACACACAGCAGTCCTCTAAAACTTCAGTACAGAAATTCCTGCCCCTGAACATCTAACATGTTCAACTCCAGTACTTTTAAAATGTACTAGTAATACAGCTGAGGCATTAATTTCAATAAAAGAAAAAAGTGCACCCAAGCAAAATCTCTTTCAGGAAGTTATAAACTACTGCCTGACCAGATGCTAAGAATGCCAGTCAAGCTATCCTGTGCAATTTTGTACAGTCACTGTCAGCCACCAAAGGAAGTACACTGGTGAAACACCATCAGCACCATAAGATACAGCAAAACAATAAGAGTTCAGTTCAAAAACATATAAAATAAAATGCTGATAGTCTAAGTAGTTATACTTACTTCTAAAGTTAAAGGTGTATCAGCCTGCAAAGCTCCCAGACTTGCTCCTGGGTAGTAGGGGACCATTAAATATACCAAAGGATCAGACTTCAGCAACAACAAAAAATGAAAAGGAAAAATAGATTGTTTCAAATATCAGGAATATTGGGAAGTTTAACATGCACTAGATGTGTGATAAATCAATTCATTATGTTTACTAAGTAGACAGTTTATCTAAACTCAGAAAGGAAATATTTTTCTGATTCAATGCTCCCACTTAAGGTATGTTAAAGCTTTAAGGTCCAATTGCAAGTCTTTCAGCTTAAGCCAGAAATCAAGATCATCAATTTGAATCTTGCCTTGCAGAAAAGAAGGAACAACAGTTGTAATAATCCAGATTTCTCCTTCTGCTGATCCCAAGCTCTGTGATACTTGGCAACTCTTTCTATCACTTTGGCTTCTGAGCTTACATCTACAGAGTATCCCTTAAAAACAAAACAGATACCCAAGCTATTACTCCTAATGCCTGTAACATTATTGCATTAAACTTTTATTTTTAATTAAAGAAATGCATATTGTTAGATGCCATCAAATAACTTCTTCTACTTAACACAAAACTTAATTCCAACTGTCATAGACTTAGAAAGTCTGTATCAACAAAACAGGGTAGCGTGTCTCTAATCTGAGATTTAAATAAGCCAAGTCAAAAGCAAGAAGAATATTTACAACTATGCCTCTCACAATACTACATCCCCTGGTTTCCCAACTGCTAGCAGATTGGTAGAGAAGCAGAACAAGGGAAAAGCAACAGTTCCTGAACTTTCTAAGTGAAATCATCAGGAAGACAAACTGGCACCTGCAAAAAGAGACAGGAGTAAGGAACAGGGAAAAAGGTCCACCAGATAACAGAACGAACAGACAGTAGAGGGGAAGCACTGTTCACTACAGCAGTCCTCAAACAAAGTGAAAAAAATCAGTAAGCAACATGGAAGCAATCCAGAAGGAAAACAATGCTTCATGTTCTACAGGCCCCAACAAAAAAATCTGCCATCAGAAAAGGGCTGTTAAACACAGGGATATGAAAGGAACAGCAGAGTTCATTCAGAATCAGCACGTTAATAAGCCAAGGCCTCACCTGCAGCGCTAACTGAAAGCCAGTGCCAACATTACCTTTAAGAGAACCTTCTGGCCCTGAATTTCTGAACACACTAAAGGTCGCTTCGTGCTCAGTTCCTTCATGGGCTCAGCATCCAAAAGGTCTCGCTCCAGGCTGCGTGTCAGAAGTCCACCAGAGTTCTGAAGGACATGCACACACAGATATCCAGGGTAAGAGCACGGCATTTAACAGCTGGTAAGATTCAGAGGCTTCGACTACCTCTCCTCTTCCTCAATCAACTTGGCAAAGCACAAAACCAGTTGGGACATGTTAAAAAGTTACACCATCTGTTACCAAGAGGCTGGCCATGATGAGGCAGCTAATGAAATGCGTTCCTTGAACATCCCCCAGAAGAGGGGGAGGAGGAAGACCACAACAAACAATGCTCAGGGCGTATGTCCCCCAAATGGGCAGAGACTGCGTAGAGCATTGTTGGTGCAGAGCCTTGATAGTGCTCAAAACAATAACTGACAGTGCATTCAGACACAATCTCTGCTTACCATATAGTTTAGAATTCCTGCTTCTGGATAAAGAAGTGGTAACTCAGGGAACCATTTCTGCACCAAATACGTAAGCTTCTCCTAAATGAAGGAAACAAGGCCCACAGCTTCAGGTCACTAGTTTCTGACACATATAAATATACATTGACATTTGCAATGTATACCCAGGACATTCAAATGTACATTGACCATGACTGTGCCTCCTTCGACAACATCATTCAAAGTAACACTGCCATTTGCTTTTTAA
>JAYKAV010000147.1:29956-45758 GCA_035582835.1 Phoebastria nigripes | reverse complement strand
CTACTCCCTGATCCATACAACCAGAAAAAAATGGAGATTTAAAAAAAAAAAAAAAAAAGAAGAAAAAAAAAAAAAAAAAAAAAAAAAAAAAAAAAAAAAAAAAAAAAAAAAAAAAAAAAAAAAAAAAAAAAAAACACACACCACAAAAAAACACCCAAACAAAAACAACAACAAAAAAACAACGCACACAACACGAATACAGCAGTTCAATATGGACAGATTTTTGAAAGCTCTGAGGGTGGGTAGTGTTAAGGCCCCAAGCAGCTCATGCACTATCACGGAAAACATTTCATCTTTTCTACAAGAGGCTTTAGTAGGCCTAAACAAAGGAAAACAACTTCATTACGGGTAAGTGAAAGAAGACAGAAATCAAGTAGTAACACAGACCAGGCCAGCATCTCATGCGTCTCCAGACTCCGCACACCTGTAATGCTGCAAGGTAACTATTACACACAAATGCTATGTCTGCAGAGGTAGGTATATCACCACCACAAATCCTGGTGCCCTTCTACTCGCTCACAAGGCAATGGTTTCCAATTCTTCCCTCCATATAGAGGACGTAGAGAAAGGGTGATCTCCTTCACTTCAGGATAAAAGCCTGTTTTAACCTAGTCATAAGGAAACAGTTCCCCTTCTTGCAAGAAATACAGTCTTTTTTCAGCAACTGAGCTCACACTTTCACCTGCAGCTCTTCTGGGTTGCGAACTACAGCTCACATTTTTTTCTCACCTCACCCCCTTATGGAGGGGGGAAGTGGGGGAAGGTCTGAAGAAACTATGTTCAAATAGAGATAAAATTGATCAGCCTCCATGCCTTCTCCCATAGGTTTCACCAAAAAAGGGCCATCTTAACATTCAACACTATAAAAATCACATTTTTTATTTTACCCAGAGCACACATTAAAGCAACTGAAATGCAGATGTGCCTCATACAGGTTTTAGTTGTCTAAGTAGTTTAATACTTACGTATTCTTCTTGTTCCTTGGATATTTCCTGAAGAACCCTATTTCGCAGATCAGCAATTTCTTCTTTTATTCCTGTCATTTCAAACTCACTGTAATCATCAGACTGCATTAGGAATAACAAAGTTAGTGTATAATTCTCATTCTGCTATTATACCAAACAACAGTAGCCTACTATATCAGGATTAAAAAACAGCTTCCATATCACAGTTCTAGGGTTGAACGTATTCTCAAATGCGTATTTTATCTAGTCTCCTTCCTGGAAACCCAAGAGAATCTCTTAAAACCTGATCACCAAGAAAGGTGTTCCCTTTATTTATGCAACAGACCAAATGTTCTAGCCCTTTGCCTACTTGTTTCCTAAGTCAAAGAGCATTTTTTTTTTTTAAATTAGCTGATCACATGTAATCATAATAGCGACATCATTCATCTACCAGCAATGCCAGGTTCCATAATTCATTCACTTTTTTCTCCCATAAGCAGGCATTTTCCTCATGTCACCTCATTATTCAAGAATCCTTTTCCCAGTGGGTTTAATTAGTGTGTCTCATTTTAAATCCCTCTTGGAAGCTTACTGCCCCTTTACAATGCTTACAGAGAGACACATGCAGGTTCTTTTATTCCTTAAGCATCACCAGAATAATTAATGTGTGATCAAACAAATAGCACTGAAGCTGGGGTAATATTTACATTCTTTGGACTTCTCTGAGGGGTAGTGAGGAACCCTGAAAACTACAACAGACATTCACTTTTGTCACCAAAGGGGAGGTACACGCATTATTAACAAAGTAAACACTTAAAAGTAATCACACAACCAGCACAGTAAGAAGAGCTGGACAAAACTGTTCATGCTGTGAACAGCGACCGTCACCAGAGGGACTTTGTTAAAAGCACAGTGCCATGGCTGGGGACCGAAACAGAAAAGTGGCTATGTACCGACTGTTTTTGTTTTTTGTTTCTTGTTGGGTTTTTGGGGGGTTTTTTTGGGGTGGGGGGGGGTGGGTGTGTTTGGTGGGGGTTTTTTTGTTTTGTTTGGGTTTTTGTTTGTTTGTTTGTTTTTGTTAAGCCATTCAGGCTTGGTCTCAGGGGCCTGTAAAACTTCCACAGTTAAAGGCAAAATTCAGGTCAGAAACAAACTGTTCTATATAGTTACGACTTACTTGGAATAGACAAAATTAATGTTTCTAAACCAATTTAAAAAATAACAGACAAAACCACCAACACTGTAACATTTTCATACTTCCTCCAAGTTGTTCCTTTCAACCAGCTTCCACCTTAACTGGGCCTTTAAGCTTTTCACAGTTTTCTTAATTGATAATAAGTTGTTAATATCGGGTCTTCTATTCAGCCATTCCTCAGCCTGTTTTTTGAACTAGGAGGAAAAGAAAAAAAAAAAAGGGGGGAAAAAAAAAAAATCAGAAAGTGTTCAAGCATTCTATTTTAATATGCTTTAGTCCAATGCATTAGAGAAACTGCCTGAAGCCTATCTGAATTCAGCTTTTCAGCGTCTTTCCCCACAGAAGAGCGTTTTTATTGTRTTTCATTTTAATTACATTAACAACTTTCTGGAAAACCAACATTCTACTTAAAGCTCAATCCCCTTAAGTTACATACTACTGATTTGTAATGAATCCAGAGATTCCAGCTTCCACTGCTTTATTTTTTAAAAAAGTATTTTTGTATTTAACTGGAATGAAGCATTGGCTGAGGTAATGTGCAGCTGCAATTCTAAAGCTTTAACCCAACCAATCTCTCRTCACCAATATACTCCTAGAATTTCCTTATAAAAAGATAAGAGGACATCTTTCAAAAAGAAATTATGTCAGAAAGGTTTACTAGTATAGATCAGTGTGACAGAAATAAATAAGGCATAAACTCACCTCAACACTGGCCAAGTATCTGTTCCGTATGACAGTGATCATACTTTGCTCCTGACGAACGTTATGTATAACTTTATTGTAAGCACTCATAATTATTCCCTTCTCTGCTTCATCATGCTCCTGGATTGAATTACACAGAGGGATATTAAAGACTGAGAGTCGTTCTTCATTTATACACACCAACATTTAAGATGTAAAACCTGTACTGAGAAATTCCATTGTTAATGGAAAAAATCATTTATCAGATTTTTCCCTCTCTTCATAAAGAGATTCTAAAAGGGAAGCTAGCAAGTGTAAGAGTTCATCCAATAGTTTCAATAGAATAAAACTGATTGGCACTTCTATGCCGAAGTCCAATTTCATATTCCACATGCTATGAAAGAATTTTTTTTTAAGGATAGCATGGTTAAATAGATATGAAGCATTAAAGCATGCAACCATTCTTCTAAAAGAGAGTCACTGGTTCTATCACAGAGAGCAGTCACAAGCAGATTAAACTACTGGTTTGTTGTTAGTATGACGCTACATTAGAGGACAGGTTCAACTTTTAGTGACACAACCATTCTCTAGCACGGTAGGGACTCTCATTGCAGAGACTATGCAAGTACCTCAAAGAGTTAGCAAAAGAGAATGGAGGAAATGCTTATCAGAAAAGGTAAATAACTGGGAAAAAGGCTAACACAAGCATAGAAAAAGATTACCAGTAAGGCAAGAACACTCGTCCCAGGCAAAACAAAAGTGATGAAAAACTATTCATCTCTTAAGACTGGAAAAAGTAAATTTATCCATACACGTTCACCCAGAGAGGCAATCCCATTATTTTAAACTGTCTTTTCAACACAAGCATCAAAACTCAGTACAGCTCAAAGAAAGCTTCTCTGAACACAGAGAGGGAAGAACCAGTTTTCCCAGTATTTCTTACTTAAGCCAGTCATACATACAGCCAAGTTCCTGTAACCCAAAGCTGTCCTCTGCCTGTTGCCTGGAAAACACATTCTCTTCTCTCTGGGGAGCAACCTGAGTGACTTTATCACATTTCCACAAAAAAAGATGCTGCCTTGTGGCAAATAAACTCATCTGATACATTAAGAGAATTAAGAGAAAGAAAACCTTTCAACTGAGATCAAAGATGTATAAAATATACAGAAGTCATGACACAGTAGGCATGATTAGAACTTACATTTAAGTCAGTATCCAGTTCTTCACAAATAGCCAACTCAACGTTTTTGAGAATTTCATCCGCATTGCCAACCACTTCCTCTAAATCTGAAGCTGCTTCTGACATCAGGTCAAAACACTTCAAAGAGGCGGGGGGGGTGGGAATTGGAATTGTAAGTAAGAAGTTAGCAAGCAGACAGCAAAAGCAAGTAAGAAATACAGAGTTGTAGCACTACTGGAAATCTAATCAGGATTTGTGTCAGATCTCACCTTTAACTGCCTCACAATTGAGTGATATAACGGTTTCTAGAACTAACAGAGTTAAGATTCACCAGGCAAGAAGAAAGTTGATTCTTGCCTTGATCGGGTTTTATTCTCCTAAACTCATTTTGATTTTTACCAAAAACAAAACAGTAGAAGAATCCCAATCCTTCTCCTATGGAGTTTCATGTCAAAAATCAATATATGTGCTGCCCACACAGTGATACACAAGATGCTCAACATGGCAGTTTCACTATCGAGTGGGCTTTCCATTCCTATATAGTACTACCTGAGATAAAGACACATCCTGGGATCCATTTCACAGTTTATCAAGTGTGAAATAAGGTTAAAGATTTCACCTAAGTGTTTTCATAGAAGTCAGAAATAACTTAGCTTCAAGATATAAGATACAGAAGGTGCCAGAGAAAAATCAGTAAGATCAGCTTATAATTACATTGAATTTTGTTTTCAGCAAAGTTTTGTTACTCATATCTGAAGGGATATTACACTGGCAACCAGAACTAAAATGAAAATATGGTCCTGTATTTAACATGCAAGATACACAGTCATAATAGAAACCTGCAAACTCCACCTCGTTCATTTACCTATCAAGCATGTGTATTCCACTAAATATTGTGAAAATATTTTATTGCCTTAACCTTAAAGGAACTAAAAATAAAAACTTTAACAGTGCAAGTTCAAACAGTATGTTGCTCCCCAAAGCCTGGAGTTGCATACTGGGAAGGAGCCATCCAGTCTCTGAAAATTTCCTTGTCTGTCATTGACCCATTTCCTGCTGTAGATTCTGATCAATGCTACACGAGATTAATTTGGATTCAGACAGAGGAAGAGGAGTATCTGTTTAAAATAAGGGGAAACACTTCAAAGAAGCATTTGCTCTACACGATTGCTCACACTTAAAAAAAAGAAGCTAGAAGTTAAATTGCAACAGAATAATTGCATATCAAAAGCTGAAATGATTAAGATGGATAAATGAAAACTTCTCCCTTGGTCTACCTCCCAGTGCCTTACCAACCCATGCCAAAAGTCTGTACATTTCCTGTGTCTCTGAACTGTTTGCAGAAAAGTTCAGATTTAAAACAGGTAAATTAAAGCTCATCACTACACTAACAAACTTCAGTCACTTTCATACATGCAGAATAGCACTCTGAATTGCACCCAGCAATCACAGAAACCCACCTGCAGGTTTGTTTGCCCCCTCTAATAACTGACATGATTATAAACATCTGCAAGTAATTATAATTACTTATAAATATAATTCTGGGACTGTTTAGTCTGGAGAAGAGGAGGCTCAGGGGAGACCTTATTGCCCTCTACAACTACCTGAAAGGAGGTTGCAGCAAGGTGGGTGTTGGTCTCTTCTCCCAAGCAACTAGCGATAGGACGAGAGGAAATGGCCTCAAGTTGTGCCAGGGGAGGTTTAGGCTGGACATTAGGAAAAATTTCTTTACTGAAAGAGTGGTTAAGCATTGGAACAGGCTGCCCAGGGAAGTGGTGGAGTCACCATCCCTGGAAGTATTTAAAAGACGTGTAGATGAGGCGCTTAGGGACATGGTTTAGTGGGCATGGTGGTGTTGGGTTGACGGTTGGACTTGATGATCTTAGAGGTCTTTTCCAACCTTAATGATTCTATGATTCTATATTCATTAACATTACACTGCACATGACATGCACCTAGTCTACGCTGCTGCTAAACAGCATTTATTGTCAGGTCAAGGAACACCGTTACTCATAACAGTGTCTGGCCACAGTAAATACCCTGGGTACAATGAAATGCAAGGGCAGAAAACCTATTCACTATGAAAGGGCATGACCCTTGTGGATTATGTACAATTCACATGGGCAGGAAGGTTATACTGACACAAACTGAGAACATTTACACATAAGTGCAACAAGGAGGAGATCAAGGAAGCTGGGCCTGCAGAAATGGAGGGAGAGCAGCTTACAGTCTTCCCAGGAAGATTAAGAGTCCTAAACTGAGCAAGAACATAGATATTAAGCACAGAGACAGGAAATCCACAAAGTTACCACCCTACTTTGCACTTTCTTTACAAGCAGAACTCAATGGATGGTGACCTACTTCCACCATCCATCTCCTTTTAAGACAAGTAACACGCACTCAACTTCAATGCTCCAAACCTCCTACAACTCAGACTGACAGAGTCACAGCATCAGAATGGCATTCCAGAAATATTGCAGGACGTGCAAATAGAAGTGGACAATTTATTTGCATAAATTCTCCACACTCAGCATTTCAATGAGGAAAAAAATTCTATTATATATTTGTCTGCAACCTGTACCTAGATCATGTCAAGTCAGACTGGATTCTTCTTTGCAGTGATCTTTCATCACCTCTTTCAGCAGCATTTATGAACTAGAACCTTTTAAAAAATCTGAAGTCTTTCTATCCAAAGGCCACTTGAAAGGACTAATTAAAGCATTTCAGTCACACAATGAACAGATAGAGCACACCCATACAAAAGTTATACTTGCATAAAAGTACCGATCTTTATACAAAAGATGTCCTTTCATAAGAAAGCATAAACTCTGGCTCACCGCAAAGGTACGCTAAGAATAAAGGTAAATTAACACTCTGTTCCTCAATGCATTACCTTCCCTCTGTATTGAGGCACTGTCATTTAGTGCCACTGCTCATATGCACAATCTCCCTGCCATAGGTAGCTGTCCCTACTAATGCCTACTCCTCACAAGCTCGGTTAGACAGTGTCATATTTCATCTTTTTCACCAACAGGAAAGATTGACTGTTCACCTTACCTTTAAGATGCCACTGAACCAGTCAGCAAGAATTTGCAGAGCTGTGTCTGTATCATTTCTGACACAAATTAATTTCTTCATTTTAACACTCTTCCACTTAAAGAACTGTTGAAATACCTCCTCAGAGTCATCTACTTCAGAACCTTGACCATACACCATCTCCAGAGAAGCAGACAGTTCCTGTGCATCAAGTGAATCAAACAAAAACAGGTTTGCAGACTAGAAGAATTTTGTGACAGTATACTATCTATAAAAATCAAGACATTTAACACAGAAAGAGTTAGCACTACCTGCTGGCATAAAGTTATTTCTACTATAAAGGCCTCTTTCTATACCCAGTGAAGTGTATTTTCCTCTCATATCTACTGGCAGTATGTCTACCAGAAAATGCAATGCAGAAAAGGATTTCACAGAGATCACAGAGCCTATTTTTCCCTTCAAAACATGGAAGGAAAAGACACTACAAAAAGCTTAACAGCTCATAAGAAGTAATTTGTGTTCTAGTTTCCTCCTCCCTATAGATTGGACTTTAAAGTCATACTCATCAGGATAAAGAGCAAAATGGGGTTCAATTTATAATGTTCCTCATAGAACAGCTCAAATTCAGAAAACAAAGTGAACTTGTACTAAGAAACAAGGTGAGCAGCCAGACATCCAAGGAATGCTTCTGGACTGATCCCTCCCTCCAAAAGTCACTAGTCAAATCTCTTCTGATGCACCTTTGTTGTCACACCAATTCCTAGATGGAACAGCAATTACCTACATGTCTGACACCTGAAGGCCCTCTGAAACAAGTTTTACAGTCTGGAAACTTCTATTTCCATCTAAAAGCCAAGTATTCTGCAAGTATATGAAGCACAGGGTCCACGTCCTTTTGACTTGCATTGGAAAACAAACAAGTAAGGGAAGGCACCGAGGCTAAAGCTCAGGGCAAAGAGAAATCACTTTTAAACAAAGGGTAGTCTGTCAAATGAGCTGAAGAACAAGCAGGGTCAGGGAGGAATGTATCAGTCAATTAACAGTGGAGACAACATCCTGACAGAAAGCAGCCTTCCTTGCACCTGGGTGGAAAGTCTTGAGAGCTACATTGGTGTTTGCAGGCAATTTGCTGTAGTTCAAAAGAGAAAATTCTCCCTAAACAGTGGGATTTGACTGAATGAACCTGTGCTTTTGCAATAAATAGCATCCTTCAGCTTTCAGAATCCATCATTTTACTTATTCCCATCATTCCCGACAAGATGATGAAAGAAACCCTGAGAAAGGCTGCTGACAGTTTGCTTATATATAGCGTTTCACTTTTTTTCTTTTCTCAGATCCCAGTACATCTGAGTTAAATATCACAGACCTTCCCAAACAACACCTCGGTCACGTAGATGAAGAAAAACACCAAGACACCTCTCTCTCTCTCCTCCTGAGAGAGGTTTTCATCTTTGCATCCCTTCAGACTCAACAGCCAATACTATGGAAAAAGCAATTAAAGTCACTTGTCAGGAGCCTTTCAGACACTTGAAACACAGAGGTCATATGAGCAACCAAATGTAACTTAAACACTGTCTGACACTACCACCACAGGACATAACGTGGCAGCAATGAACTCCCCTTGCTGATGACCACAGGTACTGTGGAGGTGAGGAAGCGAGCCTGACCAATTTTGTAGAACTACACATGATGACGTCACAACCAGGCCCCAGCTCTACAGACACAGTACAGCAAAAGTTCAAACTGGGACCAAAAGCGTAAGAATCTCCTCACATAACTAAGTAAATACAGTGACCACAAAAAAAAACCCCAAACCAAACACACAACCCAAAAAAAACCCCAAAACAAACAAAAAACCACACCACCAAACAGTATTTTACAAAATTCTAAAACTAATTTCATAATAATAGTTACTATAATGAACAGCATTCATTTAGTACAACAGATTTTTTAAAACAGCTATTTCCAACTGAGCCAGGTGACATGAGCTTTGTACAAATATGCTTGTCTATAAGCAAATACAAAAAGTAGGTTTGTGCCAAATTTATGGAGGTTATTTAAATCACTCAAGTGCACAACAGATTTTTCTCACATTCTTTTTTGAACAGCTGGATTTTAACACACCAGGATACTCATGGATAGAAAATGGCATCGCAAGGGAGAAGCCAGGTTCAAATGGAACAATCTGAAGGAGGGAGAAAAAAAATCAGCCCATTTAACAGCAGCCAAAAGTGGGCAACAGAACTGAGAAAAGTGCTCAGTAACAGTTTCATATCCAGTATCACATCCTGTTTACAAAAATAGCAGCACTAGTTACACCAGAAGAGTATCTGCATGCATTCCATCAGACTGTCCTCAAGGAAAGAATCTGGAAAGTTACATCCTATTTCTACCCATTTATTTTTCATACTATAAACACACTTCCCTAAAACGTTAGCAACTTCGCCAGCATACGGATACAGAAACAGGCTCCAGAAGGATAATAAGCTACCATATGAAGATGGCTCTGTGGCCTACATGCACTTGTCCCAGTCGCTATCTCTAAGCATGGTAACTCAAAGGGAGCACAGAACAAGCTACTACACGCTGTGCATGGGGCAGAGGAAACATGCTTACAGACAGCTAACACAGAACAGCTGACAACTGTTCAGATCATCCGCTAGCTTGCTTTAGAGTAACTTAGGTGTATGCCCACACTCTCAGCCTTCCTCTTAACCAGTGCAGTATTATTGCTTGGAAAGCATGGAGCTCACCAACTCTTTATTTTGGTCCTAGCCAGTTGGACCCAGCTGCGGCTGAAGCTGTTTGAATTTGTCTGTAGTTCAGGTCAACAACAGTTCTCACTGGAAGGCACAAAACRTAAGTCAGAAGAGATGTGTGATGCAGAAGAGAGGTTTGCAATACACAGCCTCAGTGAGAAGGGCATTTGCTCCCATGCTCCTGTTCTTCTGAGAGACATTGGAAAAATACTTTGTTTCTCTAGGACAGCACAGCATGACCTCTTCAGCTCTATAAAAATGCAACCAAGGTTCTCACTGATATTTGGTAAAAACTTATTTCTGTTTCCCTACTTGGGAAAACTATTTTGATCTTCTAGCTCCTAATACAAGAGAGGACCATCAACACAGTTAAGCTAAAGCYCAAAATTCACTTAACACACCTAGCAGCATTTCAGTACCCCTTCAAATATTTTTCAAAAAACTATTAAAATTTCACTGCAATACAATTATCTAGAAGATGCTAAAAGCCTACCACCTAGTGGATTAGCACAGCATAAAATTTAAACACATACCAAAAAAAAAAAAAAAAAAAAAAAAAAAAAAAAAAAAAAAAAATAACAAACACAAAAAACCCAAACCAACCACAAAAGAGAAAAACCCCACACAACAACACACCATAACTTTCCTCTGTCTGAAAGAGCAGGATCCACACAGGGCCTCCAGTGATAGAAAGCCATGAAATGCTACCCATCCAATATCTTTTCTAATTAGACATCAATCTGCATATCAGACTAGAACCAAAAAATAAGTGTACCAAAACACTTTTTTGAATGGCATTGAAAAATAATTCCATTAGAAACTGAGTAAGTAATTCCATGAAAATTTGAATGCTTCAGTTTATTAATGCTGCTCCAACCTTATACAAACTTGTGTGCAGCCTGTAATCTTGGTGATTCTTCATAAGAACCCCATCTCATACATGTGTGGACGAATACATCTCTGGAATTTGTACAGACTATTGCCAACCTTTTTCCCCTCTCCGCACACAATTGCACAGTCAAAATAAAAGCAAGTAATATTTCTGAAGTTAAAAAGAAGAAAATAAATTATTTCTAATAGCAAAGGCCAGAAACACCAGGTTGGTAATATTTCTATTGGTAAAGTCCTCTTCAAAAGTTCTTACTGCCCCTGCAGAGCCTACTTCCCTGTCTACTTCCCCACCTTCTGTTGTTGGTTTGGCTGGGAGGGAGAGAGACTCTTGGTATAAACATGTGCTTCTGTAGTATTTAACTCTCACCTTAAAAAAAATAAAATAAAATAAAATAAAAGCTTTAAACATTTTACACTTTGCTACACTAGTCCAAACTACACAGCCACCTCAACAGAAAGGGCTAGGAAAGTGTATAATCCAACCACAAAACCCACTGCCACAATTTGCACGATAACTGCATTGGCTTTTTAATTGTAGGTTCTCTCATTAACACCTGCCTTCTACTAAATATTCTGTGCTTTGTGAAGTCTTGTTAGTCACCAAACACAGTACCATAAGAGAAAAGCCAAATCCAGGATCCAGGTAATAATTCACCTCTAGAAACAAAACATCTAGGAGACCAGGATCACAAGTAGCTGTGAGAACTACAGATGTACAGCTTAACTCAGAAGTGTTCTCTAAAGCTTCATCTGCTGCTGTCGAGGTCTCCAACTATAAAACGTTTAATATTTAAGAAACACCCTCTACAGGTTCTCAGTCTTTCAGAATCGCTACTGATAAAAGCAACCTCCTTACCTGTAACGTTCTTGAGCGCTCAGAGAGGGGCAGTTGATCCACTTCCAAAATTAATTCTTCCACTGCTGAATACAAGTTCTGCTGCACCTCATCTCTCTTGGTAATCAATTCATCTCCTTCATCCTATGCAGAAGGAAAAGCAAGTCAGCAACTCACACCCAAACACCACATACACAATGTGGAAATGATACAAAAAAGCATTAATCCCTGCAAAGTATGAATAGTACAATACATGCCTGACTAGGAATAAGTGAAAAAGCAAATTTTGTTTTTAACCTCTACTCCTATGACATGACCACCTTGCACAAATACAGCATCCTTTACAGTGTAAAAATATGACTACGTTATCAGACAACTAAAGAAACAGTTTTTGCATGACTGTTGATAACAGTGGGAGTCCTAACTGCCACTGTAAATTTAAAATGTCCTAGTTGTCCTGCAGTTTTTTATTGTATTGCAGAAATTAGAATTTGGATTATCCACACTTCCATACATGCCAAATTACATCCACAAAGTCAGACCGCAAAAGATTTCTTGCTGGAGAAGAATACTCTAGAATCAAAAAAATCCTTTTACCAATTTTCTCCTTGCCTTCTAGCAGGAAAGACAGGTGACCTGTAAACTCCCTGCTGATTATCTGCAGTAAGATCATTAAACTAAAGATAATTTTCTAGAAACAAAAACAAAGTTTCCTTTGGATGACTGGCAGAATTAGTTCTGCTAATGGGAGAGGAACACCACATTCATATCGGGCAAGGTACCTAACAGACTCACCAAAACCAAACCTTTCAAAATGGATGAAGTAAGTTACTCAGAAGCATGTTTGCAGTGTTCTTTTCACAGTGATTTAACACAACATGCCCATAGAAATACGAAAATATATATGAACATGGAAGACCAAACCACACCTTTACAGACCTGCTGTAAAGATTTGCTAATCCCTTCTACATCCATCTCCAAAAATTAAAAATTAAGTAAAATGACTCAAGTAGCTATAACACACTGTCCTGACACGCGTTCCTTTCCCCACCCCAAAAAAAAAAAATATCTTGGGAAGTCTAGTGTGGAAGGCAATTAGTAAAGAAACAGAAAACAACAGAAGAGTTAACCATGGCACTAATACCAGTTTCACATGGAGCCAAAGAACAGTCAAATGAACACTTCCTACTAACAAGCAATATATAATATAAATATATCTGTAATATAAATACGTATACACAAACACAGGTTCTCAGAGTTTTTAAATTTAGTTTATCCAGTGAAAGCTTCTAAGTTGACTTAATCAASAGTTTGTAAGTATCCACGGAAGATAGACTAGAAACCTTTTGCCTGTAACAGACAAGGGCAGAATGAGATCCAATGGATAGAAATTGAAAGACAACTCGAACTAAAAATAAAACCCCAACTTGCAGTATACACTGCTTTAAAACTTAGATTAGCAATTGAATAGATGTTGTAATTCAGCCAGACATTAGTGGGCTGGATAATAAATATAAGTGGATTAAGTTCTACTATAGAAGGTGAAGACAATGTATTGCTTCAGCACTTAAAAACATGAAATAACAACAACAAAAAAAATATTTAATAGGCACTTTTTGGGCATCTCCAGTGACCAAACACACACACAATTTTTGCAGACTTCCTGCTGTTTTTTCTGCATAAGACAGGAGCTAGTTTGTAAAAGAATACTGCATGAAAAGCGTTCTTTATGACAAGGGGTCCTTATTCCTTTTTAAGACAAGATTTCTGCAGAATATTACTTCAAAAACTAGAGCAATAGAGACTTAACGTAGTAGAAGATTCAACCAGGCAACCAAGCTCCAATTAATACCAGTTCAAGCACTAGAGTAAATTTAACAGTCTACACATGACTAAATGACAATCCAGGAACTCAACAGACAGCTCGGGAGCCACAGGACAAGTCTCCTCCCAGCGTCTGCCATTTAATTGGGTACATGCGACAGTTCATGGCTCAGATAATGCCTGTTGAGTAACAGCAACTTCAGAGAGCATTAAGTACACAGACAGTATTTTAATAGTCTGCTTCACAAAGATGTAAGCTCATCACAACAGCAAACAGTAGAATTAAACTCCTTTACAACAGGCTAAAGGCTTCTCAAACTACAAAATTTAGTTTATTTTGTGTCTGGTCCATCTTACCCCTCCCAAAAAACAACCAACTCCACAAACAACCCCACACAACCAACCACCAGACTCAGTCATACCAAATGCCAAGCTAGCTTACCATCTTGTTTCGGATAACTATAGCAACGCTTACAAAAGTCCGTAAGAGCAGGATATGTATAGTGCAATCAACTCATCAATGCATTCTTGCTTTAGTGTGATTTAATGATCTCATAAGCAAGAGAAAAAATAAATAAATCCCCCTCCATGGATAAGTTCTAATCCATTTTTAGAGCCTATTTCTACTTTTGGCCCCAGTTTTTGGCTCCCTTTAGTTCAAGTTAGTACTTTGCAGTATATGGAATAGCTAAAACTAGCTCTAGCATCAGCATCCTCATTAAACAGCTCTATTTATCCCACCCTCCCACACTTTTTTTTTTTTTTTTTTTTTTTTAAAATGAGCAACTGAATAGTTCCCTTTTTTTAAACATTGGCATGATTATTTTTTCATCCTTCCCACAAAAAAATTCTGAATATGTACACTACAGTCTCCGGTAAGTTTCTAAATCGAAATCATAAATTAAGCAAGACATTCATAAAACCCTATCTACAATGTCTGAAAAGTCAGAATTTGTTTTACACCCTATTACTATGAGTATCTGCCTACATTGCAATCAAGGGAACTTCTAATTATCCCTGTTTTTTCACCTGTAAAGCTGCCATTCTCTCAGTAACATTTCATAGGAGAGCTGGTTAAGTGATCAACACCACTACCTTCCTATTTGGACACTGAAGTTACATCAAATTCTATGATTAGTTTTGAATATATTTTTAAGCATTTCCACTCCAGAAGAACCATCTTTGTTATTTTCATTCACACCATGCCCCAGTACTACCTCAGTTCACTGATTATCTTCTTATGTTTCCAAGACATATGTTACATAAACACCTTATTAAGAACAAATGCTCCTGTCGCCCATCTTCATTTTTGGGACAGTATCCAGGAGGGACCCAGTTAAATCAGCATAAACCAACTAAGAAAGCATAGACAATGAAAACTGAAATAATGCCATTTACTCTGCACTCAAACTTCATTGGGTTTACTGACGCCTGTGATATTTGTTTAAGATGCATTAGGTTTCCCCCAAAGCATGACAAGATGTTCATTCCCAAGAGCTTACAAACGAATGAGGTTTGTGACAGTGAGAGAGGGCATCAGCACTCCAGGGAGGTTAAAGGAAGAGCACATTGCTTAGGCAACTAAATAGCAAGATTTAACTTAGTAAAACCAATTTTGACAGCTAGGTTGACAGATTAAGCAGACAGAGTTAAACAGTCTGCTATAGTTTAATAGCCAGCTATTTCATCCACCTGTTTGGGTTCACTGGGCTTCCTGTACACTGGATTTAAATGTACCTCATTTTAACTGAGCAAGAAACAAAGTTAGTGACATCAACATACTTGTTTGCACTATCAAAAATATTTGTTAGCCTCTCTACAGTCAGTATAATTTAAGTAGGGATGACAGGCAGAATAACAAGCACACCCTTTTACTGTGTGCATCCTGGACATTTCTTGTATTTGAAAATACAGTAGCCAAGATTCTGTGGCATGTTACAGCACATAAAATAGATCTTTAAAAATCAAAATGATTCTCAGGAAAAAAAAAAAAGTTAAGTCACTATACTGTGCATTAAAACAGAACAACCTTTGTGGTACCATAGCTCTAGCATGATGCAACCAAAACTCTTGTTCTGTACCCTTCACCTACCAAAGTCTTCAAAATGCTTAAGACAAATTCCACAAGAGCCTTGAGATGTCCTGCTTCCAGCTGCTACCAATTCATCTTGAAAACTAAATTAATTCTTCAGGGAGCTCTACACTTCCACACACATTCCCACTTGCATACCCTTGGCAGCACTAAGGCACTTTGGGGGATACCTGACATCTAGCAGAACTCGCATCTTCTTTATTTTTCCCCATTTAAAATATTGGTGACACTACCAAGACAGCTTCCCCTCTTCAGATAGCAGGAATTTTTTTTACAACAGCATGCTCTTGAAAAGTTGTAAGATTTCATGCCACCATTCATTTACACCTTAGCTTAGGCAACCAGGAACAATGTCAGAATGGGCG
>JAYKAV010000147.1:2104-29951 GCA_035582835.1 Phoebastria nigripes | reverse complement strand
GGGGGGGTGTTGATTTCTGAACAAAACTAGTTTTCAAGCCATGTGTGAGGCCACACCTTGTCAACACAAAACAGAGGGCTACACAAACACACGTGGAGCTACCAGAAGCAGCATAGTGCTCTAAGCTCATTTCAGCAGTATTTCAAATATTTTGGCAGTGTAACACACTACAACACATCATGCAGACATGACTTCATTGTTAGCCATTCACAACTGAAACGGGTGACAATGTCCAGACTGTCTAACATATTCCAACAAATTAGTCCATCAGAAAAACCTCAAGCACTCTTCAAGAATGAAACCTCTTTTCATGATGTTTCTCATGGAAGAATGCTGCTTGCTGGGGTTGGTAACTCAGAAAAAAAAAAAAAAAAAAACCCCAAAACAACCCCCACACACTGCCACCTGAATGACACTAAAGCAACCATCTCCTCTATTGACTAAACACTTGGAGACTCCCCAGTCACATCACTGTATCTACATCTGTCCTAACTCTTGTCCACGTTAAGAGTTTTCTTTCCCTCTATCCCCAGCCCAACTGAGTCAAAGTAAAACTGGATGAGGGGGGCGAAAACAAGTTCTAAGACAGCTTTGCTTTAGTTGTCTGCTGTTGTTCAACAAGGCTTAGGGACCCACTTGAGCTCAACCATCCCATGTAATCTCCAGAAAATTGCAACTGCTACTATTTCACATGGAATCAGGAATTCACCCAAGGAAAACTTGTGCAAGTGAATCCCTAAGCAGCCCTGGTTCCTGGGTACCTTGCAGTCTAGCTATTCTTCTACACATTGCTCCCCTATACAAGATGCAACACTAAAATGTCATCTGCTTATTAACACTTATCTTAATATTGTCAAGTTTAAACATTTGACTTTCTTTGGTTTACTAAAAACTATTTCTTTTCACCTACAGCAATCAAATGTATGCCATGCCATAGATTTTTTTTAATACTTTTCCCAGCACAAGCAACAACAGAACTTACTTGGGTTCTCCTCATGGCTCATTATTTTCTAGTCCATTTCATGAGCTGTTAAATTCAGTGTAATACAGCAATACTTCTTAAGCAAACACATTTAAAATGTGTTAGGTTATACTCGAAAATAGTCACAATACATTCGCTGTCATCCTCCCAGACACACAACTACCATCCTTTCCCTGCCTTGCCACAATGCCTGCCACAGATCGGGGAACCTTCCTGTTCCCAAAAGCAGCATCGCCACACACGAGAGACGCAGTACATAACCATCCTTATCGACACAGCCATGTCTACGTACCCAGGCAGGCTTCTTCAGTTCTGTGGTTGCAGAGAAGTTGCACTAGATGGCAGCTTTCCTCTATACAAGTCCATCTTCCTATCCAACCGCATTTGCATGCCGCTCTTCCTAGCCAGCCCCATACGAGGGAAGCACATACTAAGTAGTGGCATGCTGCTTTAACAAAAGGTTTTGAAGACAGACACTGCAGCTGCACAGCTGAAGCGGTTTCTATTACAGAACAGAAACCTTTTAGCTACTATGTTCTGATTTCCTTATACTTCTTTACAAAACCAAAGGCGTCAAAAAGTCTAGGTTTAACATAAAAAAAAAAACACTCCACAAATACATCAGTTGTGGCAAAGGCAGCAAAGCCTCTGAAGTTATCTAGCAAAGGCCAGATGTTTCCATGCTGTGCTCATGCTATCCAGCTACACTTGTAAGACTAAAATACTCTGTCAATAGCTGTTAAATTATAGCTCTTGAGAAAAAAATAATTCCAACCTACCACATTTCTGCATAACTGAATCCTCTCTTGAGCCGAGTTATACTCTGTCCAAATCTTCTGCAATTTTTCCAAGGAACACGGAACAGTGAGACGTTCTTCTGTAACTACTTTTATGGCTTGTGAGAGCTGCTCCCCGAAACAACTGTTCTTATTTGCGTGCCTAGGTTATAAGAAGGAAACAACATTTTACCAGGATTTTTTTTCCCCAGAACTTAAGCAGTTTAAAAATCAGTGCTATTCAGACCCCCTGAACATACAAATTTTGAGATGGCACCTGTCATGCTAATAACCTAGTTTCTTTCAAAAGGTAGCAGCAGCAATTTGTCTCATTCAGTTGTTAAATCTTTTTTTGAGGAAGGAAGAAGGACCAAGAATATATTCATTATACCTCAATATTGACGAGGCTGTACATGGAAATTGTCTCCTGCTTTTAATTTCCCTTTTGTCCTATTTCCTCCCTTGGTATTTTTTTTTTACTCATCTTCCACAAACACATACACCAATATATACATATTCCTTCTTAAAGGAGCTGATAGTCATTTCTTATCAAGTCTTCTTCCCACTGCAGTTTTGTCCCTTCTTTTAAAACTAGAAGGGTAATTTGGGCTACCCAAAGAGATACACCTCTCACAGCAATACACATACCCAAGGAACTCTGACTACCCAGTTACTTTTAACAACTAGCTGCATTTACCGATTAGCCTCTTCCTTGAAGATGGAATTGAAAGCTCTTCTTGCAACAGCTATGGTAAAGAAGCAGAAGTGAACCTAAGCCACCTGATAAACATTGAGAAGCAGGCCAGGCAAATTCCAATGTGAGCTTTCCAAAAGGCTCAGGTTTCAGCCTTGCTTTTGTGCAATACTCCCCTCTGGATACAACACTATGTTTTTCTTAGAAAATTAACAAAACAAAACTTTCGAGAAACAAAAAAGCATGCATGACTTCAAGAGAGAAACAGGGCAATAATAAACAGCACTATTTTAGAAAAAAAAAACCTACCTAACTTCTTTCAATGCCTTCACCTTAGCAGCCAAACTTCTCATTTTCATTCCAATGTAAGTACGTAGGGTTTCCTCAAAACTTTCAGCAGTTTTCCTGGATGCTTCCTTCTCTCTCTGAATTATTTATCAGTTTTGGAGCAGTGTTTCAACAAAGAGAGGTAAAGATAGATCAACAATCACAACAGTCAGCCAGGGTTACTAACATTCAGACCGTAATTTAGACTTTTGAAAACTAGAGATAAACACATACACAGAGCTGGCCCTCTTCAAAACACTAACAAAATGCCTAGAAAGACATACAAACCAACAAGAATAATTTTATCTTCTTTAATAGCTTCTTAAAGGTTAATGGTTCATTTCCTTCCTCTCATTTCAGTAGTGATGTGTTCAAGTTTATTTCTTCAATTACTCCCCGTTTGCTAGCAAGTCTTCAGAGAACATGGAATTTTTTCTTTCCTTGCTGAAAACTTCTTACCCATTAGTTCAGGGAAATCAAGTCCAGGACCTCATTAAACTCCTTACTCTCATCACTACCCACACCTCAAAATGGTGCAGCAAAACAACAACTCTCGCTGTATGTACAACCATCCTGACCTTCCTACAAGGAATATTCTTAAGACAAAATAAGGAATATTCTTGACCCAAAAAAAGCCCACACCGTTATCAGGCTATATTCCTCAAGGGGCAACCTAAATTTAAAAGCTCTTGCTCTCATACCACCGAGATGCGTTTATAAACTCCACTTTAGGTAATGAAACAGAGTCTTTAAAAGTTGTTAGCCTTTCAGACCCGCTACATATATTAAAAAAAACCAAAAACACCAACAAACAAAAAACCAAACATAGAAGGATTTAAATAGTTTTATATTCGCAGATGAGCATCCAAAGTCTCATGACTGCAGGGTGGTTTTTTTCAGTACCCCTCAAAGCCACCACCACACATCACCCTTCTAGAACAAATCATTGCCTACCATAGTGTTTTTAGCAGGGAGCAAGTATTTTCTTACTGAAAAGAATATCCACAACCTTTTCTTTTAAAGCAGTTTACTTGCATTCCACACCAAAAAGTAATTACAATTTGTAGAAAACAGTTTTTAAAACAAAAAAAAAATCATCAGACTATAGATAAGAAATGCTTCTAAGAATTCCTTGCATTCAAGTATTTTTTCTTAGCTGCAGACATGTATTCTGTTGCTTCTTAATTTAGTTTGCACTGAAGTGCACAAACATCATATCTTCAGTTGATGGAGAATCTGTGCAATGACAGGTTAGTGTATGTAGAAACAGAGGTGTTCTAGGTAGAGGTAACTGAGTAGCAAAGCTGGTTATGAGTAGTTTTACTCCACAAGAAAGAAAAAGGAAACAGCTATGTGCAAGTTCAGGTTTGGGGGTGTCAAAGGGATTTACACAACAGCAGATTTTCCTTTCATATCTGTAGAGATAAGAGTCTGCACAACGTTTTTCTGAATTCATGCAAATATAACATCCTTTCACACAATCTCTTCTTACTGCTGCTGTTTATCACACTTAAAACCATTCACAGCATTTTTAAGCCTATCAGTAACCATTACTAAGGACTGTCTTCTCAGATAGTGCTAGGATCTTCCCCTGGAAAGAAACATAAGCATCTTTTCTATTAAGCAGCAATTAAGGAAATAATCGTTTTTATCCAGTTCTAAAATTCCACAGCTGCTATGATTCTGTGATGCTTAGGAATTTTCAGCCCAACACACAGAAAGCTGTTTTTCCCTCTAAGTGAGCAAAAAAAAAGGCAAGGATTACATCCTTATACAAAAAGCATGTTTTTAATCACAAAGTGCAAAACTCCACATTCAAACTGAACACCTACATCCAAACCAGCAGTTGCATCAAGCACAGTAGCAGGCCAGTACATACACCAAGGGGAGCCAACCTGGACTGCAAAACGCGTGCTGACACACATTGACAGCATCTCCCTGCACCAGGGCAAGACAAGTCACTCAACCAGTTTAATCCTTCTGTATTCCAAACAACAGAGCACAGCTGAACTGCAGTACGATGAAACCGTTAGACAGAAACATTGTCAGAAACACTTGCAACGAAGAGAGAAGCATCCTCTTCGCATTTCCACATACCTGAAGTTCACGTTTCAGCTGTTGAACCTTCAGTTCTAGTTCCTTCTGCCTCTGCAAGAGATTCACATTCTCCTTTCTGAGAACTTCTTTCTCTTCGGACAGCTTCTGATCTAGTCTTATTTGTGCCACGTTGGTGTCTGGCACTGAGGTAGAAGCTAGCATTTTCTCCCTTTTAAAAATGAATTAAGAGGAATTAATTACAAAAAACAAACAAACAAAACAAAAAAAAACCCAAAACAACAACAAAACACAATATGCATTCTTTCATGCTATTGTAATTTCAGTAATGACTACAGAACGCCAGATCAAAAAGACTATAGAAGCACCTACACGATCATGCTTTACTTCTTCAGAATTTGTATCCCTCTCTATGCCAGTCTTTACAAAGACTGTTAACACAACACAGAGGGAAAAAATACATCATTTGAAGGCAATCCTTTATATGTTTTCACAGTCACTAACTCAAAAGTCTTTAATACATCATTTGAAGGCAACCCTTTATATGTTTTCACAGTCACTAACTCAAAAGTCTTTCCCATCCAAAAAACATCTTATGATACCACACTGCAGACCCAGAAAAGTCAAGGTCCATTGTAATTCAAATCTTCTATCTACTAAATAAGCCAACGCACTTTAAAGTTAGTGTTTTGGATCTATTCCCTAAAAGTTATTTTCATAACGAAGAAGAGTGATGTGAAGCCATCTGTCTCAGAGTACTGTGACAGCACTGTACAGTACCAAAGCTCCACTAGACCCCACATCAACTTCATCCTCACCTGCACAGCTTTGGTTACATCCTAGCTTCTTTCTTTCTCAATTTCCTTTGCAGGCAAACTACCCCAAAAATGCCTGCTATGTGCAAGAAGTTAAAGGACACCAGAACATACAGAAATGGAATAGAGAATCTGCTGGCTGCTCAGGCCAGTCAGGATAGCTTTGTACACAAAAGTATCTCAACACTGCACACCACAGGGGGAAGGAAAAAAAAAAAAAAAAAAAGGCTATTTCTTTTTTAAAATCAGATTCAGAGCATACCTATAACTCAGAAAACAGGGCAAATCAGAGTATCAAAATAATTCAGGATGAGGCAGTTTACTATAAATTTAGACTTCTTTTGAAGAGCACCTCATTTCATATTAGTATTTGTTAAGAGCATAGACTTGCCTAAATGATCTAATTGTAAAACAGATTTAGGTACCATGCTGGTATGTGGAAGGACGTGCCCTCAGGTGATTCATTAAAATGTTTGAGAAGCTCAAATTATGGAACATTAGCAAATTCTAAACAAGTTTTTTTGGAGTACATTATTTCTTACACCATCTCAACTTTCTGAATGCCAAGTACCATCTTTCCCACCCACAAACATTTTTCTCAGCAGCCTGTTGCCATGGCAATCCTAGCAACTGTAGGACAAGTCTCTTTAAAAAGATTTCTGACRACGACTGTAACTGCCAATTACCACCACCTCTTGTCAATGTAATTACAAGTTGCAGAGACACTGTTATCCCCTAAAGCTTACTTCAAACTGTGATTGCTGACTTTATTTCTTATAAGCACACATTGTTACATTTCTACACAAATACATCACCAAAATATGTTTGTCCTGCTAGGTAAGTGTACTTTTACATTCCACATTTGTGTCCAGTGAGTTTTTAACAGAGTTAAATAAATAGGGAATAGCTACAAAAAGTCTCAAGGACAAGCCTACAGAAATTACACAGATGCTAAAACGAACATCATTGCATTGCTGATCACTGCAAAATCTGTTAGAGGCCTGGTGTCCTGCAACCTTCGCTGTCAACTAAGCTTTCCGGTATCTTCTCCTCTGCTTACCAGCTGCTACCCTTTCCTTCTTTTTCAAAATCTTGTATTAAGATACATAAGAACAGTCTGTCTCTGGAAATCAAATGAGGAAGAACAAGATATCCAACCAGCAACAACACTAATGAAGAGTTTTCTACAGATTAATGTCCCAATTCCACCACCACAGCATGCGCGCACACACAGAGACTCACATATACTTCCCTTCCATTGAGTACCAGCATTACTTGATGCTGGAAAGACAGAAATTGAGCTTTGTATTTTAGATACTCACTTCCCATTCCATCTTCTCATATACCCACATCCCAGCAACTAAGCTAATCAGATCACTCATACAAAGTTTTCTATGACATCCCACTGCCTTACTTTGGGGCAAATGTATGGTTTCCAGTAAAATTGTGATTCCTTGTGCTGGCAGCTACTTGGTCAAAGCGCCCTCTTGGGATGCTGTACAGCGCGCGATCAGACCTGTTTACCCACAGTGGAACTGAAGCTTTTATCTTCCGATGTTGGTTTTGCATGACATCTACTTTTCTCTCTTCCGCATCTTTAGTGTTTCCTGGAGATGTGCATTTTTCAGCAAACCCTGCCTTGGCCACCTCTTCTCCAATATCTATTTTTTCATATTCTGCCTGGGCAATAATGGTACCATCTTCAYGCTTGGTTTTGTGACGTATTTTTATTTCTTTTTCAAAAACTAGGCTGCTTAAGAACTTCTTCCCCTGTAAAATAAAAATATAATGAAGTTGTGTACTGGACACTCTGAATACTTTTAGCTGAAATCAGCCATCTTTCTTCTAAGAAAAAGAGGACATGTTTAAGATCAAAACCCAAAGAGCTGCACAGGTAAAGCTTATGTTTAACACATTTATTCTGAAACAATGCTGTATCTGTACAGCTACAACTGTACCTGATCTAATCACTGTCAATGCCAGACTGGACTTCAACACCAATAGTTCTCCCCCAGTGTTCAGCTTTGAAGAATTCAGTATCATTTATAAGTGACAGACGTCCAAAGTCCCATCACTCTCAACAGAAGTTGGCAACCAGGTTATCCAACTCTTTTAGAGGATACTAGACCAACTATTTAACAGTATTATACAAAATAAAATGAAAAAAATATTTTAATTATTACATTGTTTAACAGCCTTTCAATAAGTGGTCCAGAAGTTGAAATAGAACATAGCAACTAATGAATTATTATGTGCATCTATCTTATGGAAATCTACCTTACTGAAACTACTCATTTAGAAATCGGGAAATGCCAGAATCGGCAGCTATCAGTTTCATCAGTAATGTCAAAGAAAAACAGCTTTGAAAGACTGGGAATTCACTCAAGACCTTCACAAGACATCTGGGAGAAAGTTATCTTTTATTAATAGGTTTTTTAAATTTTTGCCCAACTTCTGAAAAGAAGCTGGTTTTGCTGAAAATTAAGAAGGGAACGGGTGGGGGTAGGAAAGCTACACAGCGCAAGCAAATAAAGTTCTACCTCAAGCAACAAGAACCATTAAAAAAAAAAAAAAAAAAACAAAAAAACAAAAAACAACCACCACCACACAAACAGAACAAAACCCCAGGGAACTGAGAACAGAGATTTCCACCTGCCTTAAGTAATCACATTAAGCAATGTCAATAGGACCACAGGGACGAGACCATACACAAGGGGTCTCAGGATCTCCTCTAAATGATAAGAGGGATACAACAAGGCAAGCAGGACAGCCACTTCCTGCCTCCTCCTCCAGCAACTGCTGCTCCCAAGCCACCGGCTGGTGAAGCACAGGCAGTGCCAGTGACAAGCCTTGAAGAAGCATGCCATTAAGAGTGTAAGTGGTGTCCTGGAAAGGGAGACCGACACTAGTAAAACTCAACCAGCAGTCACCAGTGCCACTCAAGAGGGCTCAAAGCTTTTACCAGTCCTGTTGGCATCAGCTCCTGAGCCTTTCACGTTCGTTGCTGGCCAGGGATGACAGGGTTCCTACTACCACTCACATTCACCTGCTATTCTCCCTCCTGACCAAAAGTTTGTACAGTACCCAGGCACACGGCATTCGCAGCTCACAGACATTAAGTGATTTTATCACAGGTTCTGTGACCAAGGGAGGTCAGGTCCTCTGAAGGGAAAGAAAACAGAGGTACTTTCTTTCCTCAGCGCCAGAACGAACTCGGGTCAGTCAGAAATAGACCTGAGGCTCTGAAGATGGCAAAAGCGTACTCTAAAAACCACATCCCAATACAACCTGAACCGTTTGTAACAAAACCATTTTAGTTTCTAGAGTATGTTCAGGGCAACAGATCAGACAGTCCTTCCCAGCACGTCCTGCCTTCACAGTTAAGTTAAATATCCAGCTCTTGGAAGACTCCTCCTGGTGACACTGTGCTGATATTTGGCAGCATCCATTACAGATCCCATCACCTAAATGCTTCAAAGTCTGCTACTCACCTGGTCAAACATGTTTAAGTTCTGATCAGTTGGTATCTGCAGTCCCCAGAGCCTGTACTTCTTGGCAACACTCGGACATTGCAAGTTTGGTGGAATTTCAACTATGTCTGATCTATTCAGAACCTCAGAATTTCCATAGTCAATGTACAATACCTGACACTGCAACAATAATATAAAATATAAATCAGCAGAGGTTACACAAACCTCCTACAGAAATATGCGCTGACAACTACTAGAATATAAGCATTTTAACACATGTGCATGTTGCAGAGATCAGAATCTTCTGTACTAAGCCTAGACACCCTTCAGAGGAAGGAACCAAGTTAGAGAAATCTCTTACGTTGGCACCTGTCTAAAAGCTTAGCGACAAAACTTTAAGTAACAGAACAGACCTTTGCTGGCAATTATTTTTTTTTTCTCTAAGGGCTACAATTAAAAAGCAATATAGAAGACTTTCTTCAATGGACAGATATGCAATCTAATGTTTCCATGCCAACCAGCCTGTCTAGAAATTACCATTTCAAATAGGAACTACTAGCCTTCTGTATCAGTCACCTAATGCTGATTAACAACTCTTTCAGGTCATTTGCTTCAGTGCTAACATGTCACACGAAAGCTACCATTTTGACCACTCAGAAGTTTTGAAATTAAATTACATTAACTACCACTCGTGAATCTCTTGATAAAGAGATACAAAACATGACATAATTGCGAAGTGCTGTTTGCCAGTCTTTTCATCAGCATTTTTCAAAATTACAAGTCACTTGAATTTGTGCCCCACATGTATATTCACTGTTTTTAAATGCAATCACACAGCAAGTTTCAAAAAGAGAAGGAGTTGCGTTTATCCCTATCATCCTGCATGTAGAACTGATATACGATTAAAGACTTAAAAAAAAGTGGTTCCTGCCTTTTCATTGTTGATCACTTGCTGTACCATACACCTGTACCAACATCTATCTTCAGAAAAACAGCCACCATAAATCTGGAAATTAGGAAAAAAAGATCAAGAATAGCATTCTGAAAATATAAGCATACCTCAAAATGGTATTTGTAACACATTACAAATCTTATTTTCACACTCTCCTGTAATTATCCCAACAGCAGTATGAAAACAAAGTAATGAATTTGATATCCTACCTCTCATAACAATATATGTTAATGCTTCAAAAACATAATCCTCTATTCCAAAAACAATAGCTCAAAGAAAATTTTGCAACTAGAAAAACACCAACATTTTACACAGCAGACTCCCATGGCTTTTCTGTTAATGTGTTGCCGCAACACTTTATTGACACTGACGGCTTAGTAAGCCTGACAAAGGAACAGGCCAGTCACACCACAAACATGCTGGGTTTGCTGTTGGTGCGTTTTCTTCCTTTTCAAGAGGAATGTAGAATGACATTTACCTGCACACACAAACAGTTCAGATAAATCGTTTTATTTAAACCTTCCTTTGCAATAAGCCATCAGTAGTTCACACACAAAAACAAAATTTGCCATCACTCTTTGTATGCTTGTCATAGAACTGCTATTAAATATGTCCTTGTTATCTTCTTAAAGAGTACTTTGTCCAGTGCATTTAACATTACAGGTTTTTGTAAGATCTTCCGCACTTCTTGAGATGGAGCAAAGAATCACTTCTCTGAAAAAGATACTCTCTTGTTAAAGATAACCCATAATGTATACTGGACAACAAAAGAGAATTCAGCATTCTGTATATTACCTTCTTGTAGTACTTCCTGAGTGTTAAAAAAACCCTATGGTTGCATAATTTAACTGAAGCCTGAAGTGCAGAAAGATTTAAACTTGCTCACACAAAATAAGCATTTTCTTTAGGAAAGCCAGCAGTTCTTAAAGAGATCTTAAGAGAATATAACCCACAGCATAATCAAAGATCAAGAAAATACCTAAGAAAATGGTTGCATAGAATTAAGGCTTTTACATCCAGGTGAAAAACAAACTCCACATATACACAACCTACTTACCTTACTAAAATCAGGTTTGCCAAAAACTGCATTAGCCCGAGGACAAGCTTCTGCCAGCGCACAACTTAATTTCAAGAGGTCATTACATCTACTGACATTCTAAGAAGTGTGGAGAGAGGGTACGAGTTATTAACTGTCACTTTTAATAGATCCTTGATGGCTTGTAACAGCCAAAAATCAAATCAAAACAGTTTCACTGCTGTTGAGACAAGTAATGCCCCACCTTAAGCTTTCAATCTTCATGATTTTAGTTGCATTTGTAAGCCTGCTCTCATTTTCTTCCAAAAATTAATGAAACGGATCAGGGGCAGGTAACGTACCACAGAGAAATAGTTTGCAATGCATGTTTTTAACAGTTTAATTACCAGCTTCTGTGAGCAGTATGCAGATCTTACTTATCAATCCTTCCTCACAAATTTTAGTATGTATTTGGTGTTCTTTTTCTTTCTCTCCTTAATACAAGGAGACAACAGCTCTGGCTGCTGTCTACCCCTTTTCTCTTTACATGCAAGAATTGGGTTTTGGTTTGGCTGAGAAGCAGAGTCTTTCCAGTTACAACATGGTATCTGAACCACTGTAAAACTGGGTCAATTCCAGTAACATGGCATTTATCAGACAACATTCTACTCACAATTCAAAGGAAAGGATCCAGAGCTCAGAGCAGGAAAGAAAACACTAGTGCAACTTAACGTTTTGTTAACCTTAGAAGTACACTCCCAACTTTTGTACCTTAAAATATTAAAAACACTGTGACCGAGTCTCAGAATGCCAGGGTAAGAACCTAAAGGAGAATTACCTGTGACTATTACATCTAAAAATCCCTTTATTAGAAGAACTATTCCACAAACAGAACAAGTAAAGTTTGGTCCCCCTCCCCAAATTCCTATTAGGTTCATGACAAGCAGCATTACTTCCTCCAACTGGCTSAAAGCTACACAGGTGTTGACTAATATGCACACACCAATTAGCCAGCAGACCAAACAGAAAAGGCAAGCTTTGGTACTCCTTCTGGATTTTCCCCCTCTCCCTGCTGCACCCCCCACATTAATGAAAACTACTCATTATTTTGGGTTTTTTACTTTTCCTCACTCCCCCCATCCAACATCCTCCCGCTCATCTACACAAAACTTGAAAGGACCTAGCATCTTTGAACCATCTCCACGTCAAGCTTCATTGAAACTGCCCCACACACTCAGCTGTTAAGAGGGTAGGGGATCCACTCCCAGAAGGGCTCCAACTGCCTCCTACAGTATTCTTCAGTCAACAGCAAATATTTTAACCCTCAATTTATTTATTTTTTTGGCACAGGATCTACCAAATATTCAAGAAAACCAGCTACAATTCAAATGGATGGAAGAAAAATTCTTTTTGACATTTCAGAAGAGTAACTGATTTCAGTTTAAAAGGGCACAGTAATACTTGCAATTCTGAAATCTAAACTAACTTTTTTTTCCAACATCAAATGCTATCATTTATTCTCACGTCTACAGAAACTTGCGGGGGGGAAGGGGGGGAGAGAAGATTAAACACCTCAGTTAAAATCAAATAGTTCTCTGAATTCACCTGTGCCCAAAATGTTACAGCATCTTCAACGTGGCAGCCCACAACATCTTCAACTTGAGGGAGAGGAAACAAAAAAAAAAATTATTCTCAAGTGTAAGATTATGTGTTCGTTTGTTTGTTTGTTTGAAAAACCACCTCACATTACCTTCCTCATGCTCTGAGTCTCCATCCATGACAACAGATTCTGAAACATTACAAGATATCTATAGTTAAAAGAGTAATTAAGGTATTCTTCCAGAGGCCCGTGGCGCGGGGAGGTACACACAGCCGCCTCGCAGGCCCATGCCTCGCAGGCCCACACCACTTGTCCCTGCCCTGGATGCTTCACGGGTTCGCTGCTTAGTGGGCTCCTGCTCTCCTATCGCCTCACCCCCACGTTTCTCCTCGGCCCTTCTCCCTGCCAAGTGAGAGGCACCCATTTCTTTAGTGAAAAACTCATTTTTACACCAGGAAGCGCCATAAAGCTGGCACGGCCGCCACTTCCCGCCAGCAGAGCAGGGCCCCCTCCTCACCGCGCCGCCCCGCGCCGCTGAGAAGCCCCGGGAGCGAGGGCCAGGTGCCGGCCTCCCCGCGACGGAGCCGCCCCGGCGCTACCTGAGGCGGCCGGGCCGACTTCAGACCGACGGGCCCCGCCGCGGCCGCACGTGCTCCCGCCGCTGCCGTCGCCCGCCGCCAGCCCTGCGCATGCGGCCGCCGCACCCGCCTGCCCAGCGCCCGCCGGGTCCTTCAGCGCTGCCCCCGCGGCCAGTCCCCCCTCCCGGCCCGCGGCTGCCCGCCGGGCGGTGCCTTCCCTCCCCTCCCCGCCCCGCCCTCAGTGGGGGACGTGAGACGGCAGCGCTGGGGAGATGCGCCCTCCCTGTGCCTGTGCCGTGAAAGGGCCGCTGCTCCCGCCTGCGGGCAACCCCTAACCTCAGCCCCAGCAACGTTGGCCCCGGCGCAGCGGCAACGGATGCTCTGGGAAGATGGCAGGCACCAGGCTCTTTCGACAAAGCCGTAATCGTATGCCCAGGTGCGTCCTTCGCGACACACAAGGGTGGGGATCACTGCGTGCTGATCCTGGTTTTGAAGCATAACGGAAGCAGCAGCAGCAGCAGCAGGGAGGCTCCTGCATTGAGGCCATCCTCTCCGCCGGCCTCGACGTACCTTTTGAATGCGCTCATCCGATTCCCCTTGCACGATGCGTCGGTGCTCRTCTTTCGGTTTCACATACAGTGATTTGCAATTTTCCTGTCTTATTTAATATGAGAATGAAAATTGACGAAGCCGTTAGTGAGGCAGGGGTGCCAGTGTTACACAGGCGACGCGATGGTTGAGTCTGGGACTTTCCCTATGGAGGTAACTGGAGGAGCACGTGGGCTTAGTGCCCAGCCAGGGCCCACCGGCACAGGGGCAGTGAATGTAAAATTAGAGCTAAAACCAGTGTAAAGCAGGTAACAACTTACTCTACCAGAAGACAAATGCTAAGGGCTCCAAAGCAAGAGTAGGCTTCTAGACAAAAGTAGTACCTTTTGTTACAAAAAAAAACCCAAACACGTACACCTGTGCAAGGTCTTTCAGACTGGAAAACCTTTGTTGTTGCTTTCAATTATATCTGAGCTAAGAAAAAATACTACCACTACCTGCAAAGTTGTCTCTTTCCTTGGGCTACATGGCTACGACAAAGCTACCACTAGAGACTCCAGGGACACGCAGACAGGAGACCTGCAAACCATTTAATATGCACAACATGCTGTAAAGACACTGACAACTTGCCAAAGTAATTCTGCACGGATGCAGTTACTGGCTGTGAATTCACACGTTACATTCCCCTTCCTCCCAAACCTAAGACAGACAGACGCATTTTATATTTAGTATCAGAGAAGCACAGAAGGGGAAGGAGCCCCTTGCCCTCTGCTTAGGATCACTGACCAGTCTCTACAATCATAAATAACCAAGGTACATCTAAGCCTTTTCATGGGATAATTAAAACTAGTGAAAAAATGGTGTTCTACACTCTAGGAGTGTTATAATAATGGCAAAATATTGATTTGAAAGCCAGCTATTTAAAAAATGAGAAGTGCTTCAGCATTGCCTAAGACCTATGCAGTTAGGCTTTACCAGCTCAGAGCACTCTGTGTACGACAACAAACCATTTCCCCCACGGCAGGTTCCTTGGATCAGAGTCAGAAACGGTTAATGCATCTAGCTGAACGACAGATATACGCCCACAAATAAATCATACAGATGAACCGGTAACTTATCTGTCCCATGATATTATGTTCAAAGTTCACAACTGCTCTCAGGAAAACAGACCATCAACAAGTACATGTCAAACTGAGCTCTTTATTTAATGATCACTGTTAATGGCAAACATACTACCATTTGGTCTCTGCTTTTACCTTTACAAAAATTTTCTTAATGCAAGTATAAAGAGATTTCTCAATAGAATTGGAGGTTGCAATTTTGATCCTACAAAATGATGATTTTTTTTTTTTTTTTAGGATAAAAATAAGAGTAATTCCAGTTAAGTGCAAATTTCACTTAAGACATGACATCAGTGTCCAGTTTTCACAGCCAGCAATACTACCTGGTTTTCATGTATAGATATGAATAAAAATTCTGCAAAAAAGTACTACGTGAGTACCAAGAAGCCAAAAGTACGCCTTCTAGTAAGGAAAGTGAGTTTCTTGTACTTGGACATCATCAACATGGGTGAAAAGTCATCACAAGTCCTAAGCAATATTTAATGCAATTGATATTTTTATGATCCCACCTGTTTTCCAACTAAAAAGAAATACCATGAAATAAATGTAATAACTTTTTAGTATCATTTAAGTGGAAATTCTAAATAATTTTCAGCACAGAATAAAATTTTTAAAAATTGACTTTGATAAAACCAGTTCATGATGATCAAAGTACAGTTTAGTAAGACTGAATTTGGCAGAGCAAACACTTAAAACTGACAAGCATTTTTAACTCAAAATGTCAATAAAAGCACAATACATTATTTCCTAAAAGTAAAAAGTTAGGTTATCAGTATAAAAAGAAAAACAAAATACAAGTTTTTTGTAACTATTAAAACCTCTGTAACATATTTTGCTCTGATAAACCCCATCTCTGAAATACACACATGCATTTCTGTAACTGCATTCCCCAATGGGTATAGCCATGGGGATAAATATGAAAGTAGAATAACCTTCCGCTATTAAGCTTGTAATAATCTCTCTGAAGACTGAAATAAAAATATTTTTTCTATATTTTTATTTACCCTTTTTTTACCAACATTATTTACATTTGTTTGTTTCTTGTAATTCTATTGTGAAATCCCCATTTACTTATGAGATTAAGTAGAGTATCTGTAGAAATGATTGCATATTAGGACCAGAAGAGGGAGCTCAAATTAGTATTTTTATATATTAAGTTAAAGCAGTATGTTACAGTGTGGAATTTAAAGGTAAAGTTACTTTTAAAACATTCGTTAGACACTCTGATATATTATGCATTTAAATTAAAGTAACAGATTAACCTCTCCGATTGGCATCTCTAGTATAGCTTGGAGTTAAGGTAAATGGCCTTTTTTAATCTTTGAATTTGGGCAATTGAGCCTTCCATTCCCTTCTCACTCAGATTCCAGCCACCTCCATCAGTCACTGTACGACCTGCATGCTCTCCCATAGAACTCTCCTTCCCTCCCATAGCTGATATCTGAACAAAAAAGCAAGTTGCCCTGCACCAAATGCATTAGCGTCACCTCTTTTCCTCTGCCAATCAGGCACATAAAGGCATCAGGCACACAGAGGCATTCTTACACCTCTGTTTTCAAAGGAGACTAACAAAGTTAGCTCAGGCTCTGCTTTTGCCTCCTAAACTGCAGCCTCTGCCAGTTATTCTGTACCAAGTTCTTGCTGTGCTGCTTCGCAGATTTAAACCACCACACAAAGTTACCAAATTTTAAATTTTCCTGTCCCCTACCTTTAACACAACATATGCTGTCACAGCTGTCAATAGGGACAAAGAATACAAAAGCACATCTCCCTTCTTGAGGGACTCGGTCTGTGTTGGATTAGACGTGATGAAAGAGTATCTTCTGGATAAGTAAGTTTATATCAAACACTATATAATTATTTGTTTACATGCAATAAATAGCATATCCATTTCCACTTAATGTTTTCAGAAGTTTAGTGTAATAGAATCATTGTTATGGACAGTATCAGACAAACAGAACTGGGAGAATGGTACCACTAGAGAAATCTGGGATAAAGTATACAAGCAGGATCCCTTCAAGTAGCTAGTAAGTATGTGTGGAAATGGGTTTACATGCATACAGAACTTCTTATGTAAAAAATATTTATACACTGGCAAGAACAGAGCCTAGAGAAGTGTGAGAGAAGAAGGGTATGTTTGAATTTTATGTAAAGGCGATGAAACCAACAGAAAGAAAAAAAAAAGATTTTTAAAAAAGATTGAAATGTCAATATTAACAGAACAAATCCCACAAAGTAAAAATCCATGAACAAGATGAGTTCTAAGGACTCTACAAATAAACAAACTGCATCATAAAAGTCTAAGAATAGGACATATATTTTCTTTGCCCTACTACAATGTAATACTTAAATACATGCTTATTCTCTCAGATCTTAAATAACAGTTCTGTAAATCTCTAAATATGATTTTCCATTCTCAAAGGAATATCTATGTAACAATTCTGGAGATTAGAAACACATTGATTAAAGTACCAATTTTATTACAAGATAATGAAAAATTAATTTCAGCAATAGACCAAACCAGCAGAATAAAGAAATGAAGAAATACAAGTATGCAGGTAGGCACAGCGAAAAATACTCTTCAATACAACAATTAGCACTGTGCCATATAATAATTTCTTTATTAATCTCATGGCTTCTTTGATAGCACTGGACTTTTCTCTTTCCGTTTAGCAGCCTTCTCCTTTTTCAGCTGTAACAAAGACAGACACCAACAGTGGTTCAAGCATTAATTTGCAAGTCGACTAGTAATGCAATATTAAATCTCTACATCCAGTCATAAATTTACCAGAGTGATGTATGCAACGGAGAGCGCTACAGATCATTATTAGCCCAACCTAGCATTGCTTACTTTTGCATCATAGGACAAAGGAGCACTTCCATAGCTCTGCAGCTGCTCCCCTATTCAAACCAGGGCTGCCTTTATCTCTGATAATGGCAATCTAGTACTCATGTATCCCGCGAGGCCAAAGTGCCTCACAAATGTTCACAGTTTTATCTTTATGTCAAAGAAAGCTAAAGAAGTTTTATTACAGACATGTAACAGACACAGTTAGACTAACCAGCATGCACAAAATCACATAGGAAGTTTGTTGCTGAGGTAGATGCTAAACCTCCATCTCAGTGTCTCCTCACTGACCTACACAGTAGGCTCTTATAGCATGGTATGATTTACCAACACACATACATTTAATTCTGCCATTCTGTAGTAAGAATATTAATCCAAACAAATATATCTGTTGTTTTTAGAAGCAACAGTTGTTCTCAAGTATTGTTACATTAGTGAATGAAATTCTATTTAGAGCAATTACATAAAAGGGATGCATGGACTTTTACATCTCATCTAAAATAAGATATCATGTTGCTATAAAAAATGCAAGGAAAAATAAAATAATATTTTTAACATGCTTTTTTCCCCCATAAAATAGTGTCAAAAGGAAGCAAGGCCCCATTCCTGATTTGGATGTCTACAAATGAACTCACTGCTAAGCAATCCTGTTGTTGGTCTACACAGGAACTCATTTAAAAACATTTTTCCATATTTGGAGGCTTGAGGTTTGTATCTGAAATTCCTACTACCTTTTGCAAAGAAAATAAAATCTTAGGGGGAAAAAGAAACGTAGCAATTTGGATTTGATAGTAACATGTTTTCTCCTATAAACTGATACTGTATTCGTAACATCTTACCATATTTTGTGATGATTTCCAAAATAAAGAAAATTATTTAAAATTTCACAAAGCTATAACAGCTTTCTCATTAACAAAAACCTTGTTGCAAGCAGCTAGCATAATAGCAGTTAAGATTTGAAAAGTTAATTATGCAACATTGCCTTACAAAAGAATTCATAAACAGTCAAGACATACTTCAGTGGAGATGGTGGAGCTAAGGAGATAATGTGGGGAAAGAGTAAGTGTTTAAGCATCAAAGTAACCTACACCGCAGGGCATTTAAATTTACAATACAGTCAGTGGGGTGGAGGAGGCATCTCTAAGGGGGTGATTCAGATCATCCAGGAAAGACGCACTAGATTTAGCCCAACTACACAGACATTCGTAAGGAAAAGAACATAAAGTTTTAGAAATGAGGTAGCAAACACACATTCCTAAATGTCACAGGTGACTTTCTGTGAGTCTACTTTGTTGTTTCTTTTTGTCACATAGTAAAATATTTTGTCTTTCTGTAATGGAGAGTTACCTCAATAAAAATCTGCCCAGTTAAGGTAAATACCATCCCAGACATGACTGACCTCTGAAATCCTGCAATAGCTCATAATTGTATTTAAAACTTTATTTTAAGAAGCTAGTGTTTTCTCAGGAAGAGAACAAATAATACAATGCATTTATATGCCACTTAAAGCATACATTTATCTTTTTTAGACAACCTCTTGTGAAAATATATTTGAATTAAGTGATAAATGTAGTAACTTGCCCGTTCTTGATAACGTTTTTCGAAATAAGCCATGTCATCATCTTCTGAATGCTTTCCATGAGAAACTTCCCTTGTGGCGCTAGAACCACCTGAAGAAAAAGAAAAACAAAAAACTTTTTTCACTAATGATACTTGCTATTCCATTAGTTATGTTTTACATTTGGCAAAACACATTTAAAATGAGAACTCACCTTTATAGGCAAGTAACAAGCTCCAGCAATTGAGACCAAAGAGTAACCTCTTTAGTCTAGGCTAGCAGCTATTACAAAGAGTCTTGGAGGAGTTCAACAGTTATATTAATTGCTAAATTCTTATACTAAATAAGGGACATAAAATAAGCATAACCGATCCATAATTCCATGCAGAAAATACCTTCTGGCAGAAGGCAGTTTCACAGGATTGTGCTGAATCTGTATGATCCGTTCAGATATGATTTGCTTCTAGTAGGAATTAAAAATTTAAAAACCTGATCCAATGAATAAGTGACACCATTAACGGGGAAGATACCAAATGATAGAAAAAGATCATTAAAGTTAAAAAGCACATCATGACCAAAAATAACAAGCAGTAACAAAACAGTTATTCTAAGCACTTCAAGTACATGAATGTTGTACTAACTTTTCACATAACAAGGCTTCAATACTCATTTTAATTTTTAACTTTGATTTTAGCCCTAAGCATCCTTCAACTCATAAATAAAACCAATTAATTTTACATTAAACACTTTTTGTAAAACAGTATTATCCTACTAATATAGCACCTGCTATCTGTGAGATGGTTTGAGCAGAACTAGAAGGTCCCTGAAATGCTTTTAGAAATGGATGATCCATGCTGGTAACAGGGGATTCTAAAAGTTCAGCCGAAGAAGCCCCTGTTAGAAAATAAGTTGAATGAAAACAAAAATTAACTTCACGAGATATATTAAGAACATACATGATGGGGTCAAAACAAGGCTACAGATTAATATCTACAACACTCAGTGCAGACCCCATAAACTCGAGTTTACAAAAGCAAAAAAGGCTTCAAAAGAAATGAAAAGCTTTGTTTCTTTAATTACTATGGCTATGCTATAGTTTCTAAACTTCAGACAAATCCAGGAAACCAGATCGAAATTTAAAAAAGAAATAATGAGTACATGGCAATAATAAATAAACAGTATTTCAGGACAAAATGTGCCCATTACTAAATGACACAAAATCACAGAGCAGCAGAGGTATCAAGGCCAACTAACATGCCTGTCAAAAATGAAGTTCTACAAATGACCTCTTTTTTTTATGCTGAACAGCTATTAACCTTTGAGTTTGGAAAAAAAAATGCTGTAACTGTATAACCAAGAAATACTTGGGCAGAATTAGGCTAAAGGATTAACGTAAATGTAACATGGAAGTATTAAGAGAAAAACAGAAGTTACAGAGTTCTTTCTAAAAGATATGCTCCACTTCAACCAGAAGCTACTGGGCTGAACACCAGAAGTATTGGTAAAGAGTTTTTTTATCAGTTCACTACAGGAAGTTGGACAAGATGGTCATAGTGGTCTCTTCACACCTAAGGACTGCTGGGAAAAAAATAAATCTATCTTAAGTCCTACTTCTATTGATCCAGTTTGCCTTCGAACTTTGAAAGTCTATGTTGAATTACTACTTTTCAAAACTACTTAGTTGGAGAATTAAAATCTCATCTCAGGTCAGCTGCACTTACCTATTCCACTGTCATCTAGTCTCATGTAGCCTTCTGCGAGTGAACTAAAACCAGTCAGTCCTCCCATAGCAGCATAAGGAACATCCTGCCCCACGGGCTTTCCTTGGGCTACACGCTCTTGTTTAGTTTCCACGACTGTTTCATGAGCATATGTTGGCTGACCACATGCACAGGTAAAGCAACTATGAAAGCCTGAACACTTGGAACCTAATTAACAAATAAATAAGTGTAATGAGTGAGATGATAATGGAGTTTATACTTCATTGCAGACAAAACGGTGTTTCCCTAAACTGATCTTGTCAAAAACTAGAGTTCCTTTGCTGCAAAAGCATCCAGCTATGCTTTCTGTTTGGAAGCACGTATGTGATTTGGGGCAAAGCAATCAGCTATCTTTGCTGAAACCTTTTACAGCCTCTTTTCATCGTGATATGAAAATGCTGTATAAAAAAGGAGAAAGGATGAACGTGGGGATTAGATCATAGGGATTGTCCAGTCTCAGGGTCTCATTCAGTCAAGTTTTGAGTACCCCCAAGGATGGAGATTCCACCCCTCTGAGCAGCCTGGATCAATGCTGGTCTTCCCTTGGAGGAGACATTTCTTTCCTAATACCTAATTGGATTTCCTATGTTGCAACTTGTGTCCATTGCCATTAGGAACACCCTTCTCTATCCCTCCCCTGACAGAAAATAAAAAGAGAAAAAATTCTGTCACTGGGTAAAGAAGACAACCTGCCAGCATTTTGGCAGTATTATCTCCAAAGGCGTACAGCACGTGTCAATATTGCATGGCCAGAAAACTTCAAATCGCAATATATGTATGATACAAATCACAATTTAAATGTCTTTTAAAATTAGCAAAATTATCTGGGTAGTGAACAGAGGCTGTGGCAACAGCAAAATAGGTTCTACGTAAGAGTACCATTAGACTGACTTTCAGGGGTTTTTTAAGCTTACATAGCCACAGGATGTAACTGAAATAGTTAAACAAATGACGTGACATTCAGAAACACAGAGTGAAATGAAGTGACATATCTGCCCTAGCTACAGCTAAGGCTGTCATCAAAGACCTGCTGGAGCAATGATGTGAAGAAGAAATTGAGGAACTGATTTTGCAAACATTTCATTATACAAATTACCCTGCTTCCAACTCCCAGTTACCATTCATTTTGCAGAGCACCAAGAAAGACTTTTTTTAAGTCTTGTGTAATATGTTCAAGGATCACATTCCTGGAAATGTTAAGGGCTTTTTCATACCATTTTGGGCACTCCTCGGTAATAGAGCTCTTAACTCTGTGTTTGGATATGGAATAAAGTATATACAATATATAAAGCGCAATAGCAATATTTTTTCAATTATAAAGAGAGTACATCTCTAATTTACCTATCACATTAGATTTATACAGCACTAGGCTAGACTAATACCAGTACATTAAAACACCACCAGCCCAAAATAGAAGCAAGTCTTGGTACTTCTCTGTGTAATCTTTGAAGACCTCAGAAGTGTCAGGTATTTTTGAGAAACACTAGAAAAAGTGCATAATATAAATGTTTATTAAAAATACTGTGTTCTAAGGATTCAGTCTGAATCATCCAATTGCACATTTAAGACTTTCACATTACTTAAAGCAAATTATTGAAAGGCTGTCATATAAATATTTTATTTTTTATTCTGTGGGCTATGATTCTCATCCAGCAAAAGCTGTTTATGATTTATCCTGTACAAATTAGACAAGACTTCATGAAAGGAATTTACTAACACTACAGAACGCTAACAAAAAAATCTTCAGCTTACGTAATTTGAGGTTTCAACCTAAAACATCTTTATGCATTGTTTAGTTTCTATGGTTAGTAATTACTGCTGTTTTATTACAATAACCTCGAACAACTGAAGCAAAAAGCTTCCCCTTAATGCCTTCTCAAACCTTTTGCTTGAAACTCCATTCCCATTTGCATTTCTGGACCCACAATCTGTATGCTCGGGAACTGCTTTGTTAGAGTGCTAACAATAGTACTATTTGGGAACAGAGCGCTACTTCCTATTGAGTTGAGAAAAGATATAAAAATACATTAACGTTATATTCAACCAGGCAATAGAGGAATGGAGATCAACACTCCTCTCTCTCAAACTACCAAGTTCAAGTAGAAAAGTCATGTGCATGCAGCAGTGGAAATGACAAACTGCAAATGGCATGCTTTCATACTGCCTAACTTTAGGTGGCTGTCTCCATACGTACCAAACCGCATCATTCAGAAAATTAATGCTCCTTCACAGAACTTGGGGAAGCTAAAGATGTTGTTCTAAACCCTCCTGTGCAAAAGGCAGTATCTTCCTTCCCATTTCCCATCCTTCTGCAAGGACCAAAACACACATCAGTGACACGTGCAGCACATACCTAATACTCTGGGCAGAATACAGATCCCTAACATGCTGTTCCTGTTAAGTTCCCTAGCAAAGAATGGTGCAAGTCCATCAGTAACTTACAAGAGTTACATGAAAATCCAGGGGCTGCACTGTGCTGATCAGCAAAGTGTTTGCATCTACAACGGATGGGCTGAGTGCCATTTAGAGGGACATAGTGATAGGACTGGCATGGACAACGGCTCACTCTACAAGGCACACAGATAGGACGGTCTTTGGGAATCACTTCATAGTCCGTTTTGTGTTGTTTATACCTAAAACAGGCAAAAATAATAACTTTTATAACTTTGTTAGTATTTATCAGAAAAGTACCTGAAAGGCTTATAATTTATCTTACAAGTTCTGTTTTGAAGTATCTTTAATTCTATTAATTTCTGTTAATTCTTAATTTTCAATTAAATGCATAGTATCAGGTGCTTTTACATCCATTCATTACATAACTATCACAAATCCTTATGTTTTATTTTGACAGCACTATCAGAATCAATCTGATCTACAATAACTTGTGCCTTAAAGTTGAATTTATTGAAGACTACAAAATCATTCTGGTCTCAAAAAAATGTATTGAGATTTAGAATTAAGGACAGTTCTTATGATTTAAAACCTCATTTTCTCAACCCTTAGACCTTAAATTAACTTGCCTATACTCTACTGTAATGTATCTGGAAACATTTTACATTTTCCTGATTTAAAAAAATAAAACAGTTCAAAAAAATGAAAAGATTCCTACCGGTGAGTACAAAAGCATAGCGTCTCTGGTCCCACAAGCTTACAGTCCATGCCAGTTGGTGATCTCCAGCTCACATACAACCTATTCTGTAACCGAATTGGTAATACTTTTCTTTTGTACTCCTCATATTCCTCAGGGGTAAAGAGCTTTCCTCCATCATCATCACCTACAATTCTGTAAGCATGTCATAAAAAAACCCGTAAGAAAATAAAGACAATAAAAGTAAGGTTCTCAAGATATTTTTTCAAATAATATATAACAACACTTTTGCTGTAAATGCAAAAAATATCTTATCTTTCATAATACTGTTCTAGTGATACACATTTAACAGAACTATAGCTGAATTTTAGAGAAATTTTGTGAATAATGCTCTTTTAAAAAATTTGCTCTGACGGACTGAAAACCAGGGTTGTAAGAAAAATTAATAAAGCAAACTACCAAGCTCCTTTTCATATGGCAGAAAAAGCAATGGGCATCAAGGGTTGTGTAACCAACCAGCTCTGCCTCAAGACTTCTTGAATGACCTCTGGCAAGTCACTTCACCCATCTACACCTAACTGTACTGAAGACTTGTATCAGGTTATCTAACCTTAGTCTAGTCTGAGTAAGATTATTCAACTGGAAGTAGGGAACCAGACTGCCATCAAAGTAACAAACAATACATCCAAGATGTCTTCTACTTTGCAAGAAGACTATGCTAGTTTCTGTACATAAAGTTGGTAGCAGCTGTATCCCACACCTCGGACAGGCCCATTTGTTTAAGCTATCACTACGTTCAAATTCAAGAGTTGGAACTCCAGCATCCAAATTCTACATTTATGCAGACAACTGAAGACAATGAGTAAAATCTGTAAAATACAATTTAGGCTTAATTGTAGCACTTAACTATGCTGAAGGTTAGTTTATTAAGGTCTGTAAATATTTCAGTTCTTATTTGTTGGGTGTGCTAGAACATACTGGATATGTGATTCTTTGTCAAATATTCTGTGGATTTGTACATTACCAGTACTGTACAGCACCAGAATAATGCGTCAACACATCACTGTCATTTGCGTGCCAATCTAGCTGACACCCACTGAATCAGTGCATAACTACTTATGTGAGAAATACCACTGTGCCTACTACCTCTGATGTTTTACTCAACGTTTTCCTAAGCTAAATTAAGACCACATTTCAGTGTAATGACTGAGTTCGTGTTTATTTTTGCTCAAGATCAACTCTTCAAGAGGAGCGATGCCGAGATTAGCAAAGACACATAGGAGTATAAGGGCATGCGTTTATGCACTGCAAAACTTAATTCACGATGCACGAAAGCCCGTGTTTCCTGGAAGAGTAGTACAGTTGGCAGATTACCCTCTCACACCACATCACACACACTGCCAGGCAGGCAGGCACGCAGGCCTGGACGTGAGAAACGACGCCTTACTTCCCTCGCAGACAGTCAACATTTACAACATGCCTTCACACCGGCGGGGCGGACAGGGCTCCTGTCTCTAAGGCCTGCCTCTTCACCGCAGCTGCTCCAGGCCAGGGAGATATTCCTTCTCCGGGGAGAGCCACTCGCGGGCACCTTCACGGAGATACTCAGGGCACTTCCGATTTCGCCGGTAAATGGCGGGGCCGGGGGGTGGAACGTGACACAACGAAGCCGCCGCAGACCCCGAAGAGGCGGTTTCAGGACGGCGGGAGGCGAGCGGAGCGGCGCCCGGGCCGCGAGGATCTCCTCAGGGGAAACCCTGCGCCGCGGGCAGGGCGCGGGGGAGAGGAAACCGCCCCCGGCCCGGCGGCAGCGCGAGGCGGAGCAGGTCGCCAACCGCCGCTGGCCCCCACGGCCGGGCTCAAGGCGTCCGGCCCCCGCCCCAGCGACCCCCCCACCCCACCGCGCCGCCTCTCTCCCCTCCCCAGCGACGGCGGGCGAGGCCCGGCCCGGCCCTCCCCTCACCGCCGGTACTCCGCGTACTCTTCCAGGGCCGCTGCCTCCCCCTGCAGCCGCTCCATGCCCGGCCCCGCCGCCGCTGGGCCGCCTGCGGGCAGGGCGCCTGGAGCGCTGGGCGCGGGGAGAGGACGGGGAGCGGCAGGCGAGAGACAGGCGGCTGCGCGCCCGCAGCAGGTGGAGTGCGCGGAGCAGCACGAACCGTGTCTGTACCGCAGAGAAGCGGCGGGGAAACGCGCGTGTAGCCGCGAGSTCTGTGCCAGCCTATGTGGGCACGGCCGACCCCGCGTCAGGGCASGCGCGCAGGCGCGGGTGCTCAGGCCGCCTCCACGGGGTGGTGGCGGCGGTCACCCCTCGCGCCCTGCTGTAAGACTCGGAGAAGACCCCTTCGGTGAGCAACAGTGCTGGGGCACGGACGCACGCGGACGTACGGGTGTGGTGCCTCAGAAAGGGCACCGACATAGCCACCCGCGAAACCACCCGCCCAACAAATCATGTCCACCCGAAGCCCTCCTGTCCTCTGCCCCTGCACTCGCGTTGTCCTGAGCGGCTGTTACTATTTAGACCTTACCTAACCACGTTTCTGGTGGGTAGGTGAGGGGTATTTTTGTTTGGTCACTGATTGCCTGGCAGATGTAAGGGAGGGAAACCTCGGGAACGCTCAAGCTGGATATGGGGAGAGCTCAGGACCTCCTCTCGCAAGGGGAACCTGTGTTACATCCCTTTACGTACACCTTGAAACTACACCTTTGCTGCCCTGCCATTGCATGTCCAGCACAGAGCATGCAGAAAGGCCAAATCTATGCAAGAGGTATGTTGCAGGCATAGGAATACTTCTACATCATCTTAGCAAAGTATAAAGTACAGTTGTATTCTTTGCCTACAAAAATTTCCTCCAGCCTGCCTGAACTAAAAAAAGAGCCTTACTGCATTCACTCAAGAAGCACAGTGTGATGATCTCTAATTGCTCCTAGCTGACACCGCTGCATTGAGAAAAGAGTGTTGCATGGATCCCGTGTAATGATGTGCCAGTGCTTCTGCACGATACAGTCTACGTGAGCCTTGTTTTTCTCTGCAGCACAAGGCAGTATATATTTGTTTTGCTACTACATGTTAGCTCAGAGGCACAAGTTTTCAACAACAGTAACATTAACCACATTAACACTATGATTATAGTAGTAGGGTGAATTTGCTCTTTTTAGTTACTCCCTTCTCCTGTACATAAACAGCAAGCCTATCCTACAGTACCACGGTCATCTTCCTAGAAGGTAAGTGGACTACCATCACTTCAGTCCCACTAGCAATAATTAGCGTGTGTTGGTAAGGCTTACTCAGGCTCCAGTTGCTGCCATAGTTTTGTTTAACCTTTAAATTCCCACTCAAACTAAATAAACGAAMCATGTAAGTTACTAATTTTCACAAGTTCCATGCTCCAGCCAATATACATCCCTATTYGCTTCCGATTCTGCTGTAGTGCACTGTAAACAAATAAAAAGTCCTGAGAATGTACTATTGTCCTGGTTTTGGCTGGGATAGAGTTAATTTTCTTCCTAGTGCTGTGTTTTGGATTTAGTATGAAAAGAATGTTGATAACACRCTGATGTTTTTAGTTGTTGCTAAGTAGTCTACTAGTCAAGGACTTTTCAGCTTCCCATGCTCTGCCAGGTGCACAAGAAGCTGGGAGGGAGCATAGCCGGGACAGCTA
>JAYKAV010000146.1:131123-186779 GCA_035582835.1 Phoebastria nigripes | reverse complement strand
CCCCCCGCCCGCCCCCCTCCCGTGGTCCCCGGCCCCAGCGCCGTCGGGGCGCCGCGATCCCGCCGCCGTCGGGAGCGCACAGCTGCAGCGACCGGCGGTCACCGAGCGGAGCCGGGGCGTCTCGGGGGTCCCGGTGCGGGTGTCTCGGCACGGGCATTTCCAGTGCCTCCCCCTGTACGGCTCGGCGCCTTTGGGGCCGGTTCGGCTGGCGGCCGGCGGGGTGAGGTGAGGCGCGGCGAGGCGAGGTGAGGGGCCGCCGCTGTCGGAGGGGATGCTGCCGGTCCGCGGCAGAGGGCAGCCGGCTCTGGGCAATGTCGCCCGTGGAGTCCCGTGCTCCTTCGCAGTAGTGAAGCAGTAGAAACGAATTAAACGTGCAAAAAAACCCGGTGACAGATCTACATGGGGAGAGATAGTAAGTGTGGGCTTAGGCAGCGCAATTTGCGTGCAGAGCTGCTACTTAAAACGCACTCACTCAGACTGGCGTTCTCACCTCCAGTCCCCAACAGCGATTTGGCACAGAGCTGGGCTCCTGTGCCCCTGGTTTACCCCTGATCTGACCTGCTTGTCTCTGATCCTTGTGCCACAGGACCTCCAGGTACATGATCCTTCCAACCAGGAAGGATGCCAGGCTCTCCATGGGCTGCTTCTGGGACATACTTACCTGCCAGCTCCCTCCTGCTTGCTCGAGTACTTGGGGCTGAGGGCCAGACCCCAGGACTGTGGACCAGAACAAGCTCCATGAGTGTGCCCAGCTGGCAAGGAACGCTTGCCCAGGACTCGTACCCCTGCGGCACCCACCCGCAGGGCTGGGGGCAGCACAGCCTCCTCGCCTGCTGGCATGGTGATCCTCGGGAGCCAGAGGATAAAGGGGATGGCAGGAGGTCCTAGAGGTGGGATGGAAAGGGTCAGTGTGTACAGGTGTGCACAGAGGTGTGTGTGCATGGGAGGGTGAGCATGTGTATGTACATGGGTGTGCAAGGGCACTGGTGTGGGGTTGAGGATGTGCATGAGAGTTCATGGGTGTGCATTGACATGCGAGTGTGCGTACAAACACATGCCAATGTGCACAGGTGTGTGGCTGGACCCAAGGCATGAGTGTCCACAGGTGTGTGGGAATGGATGTAGGCAGATGTGCGTGCAGAGGAATGGGTGTGCAGAGAGGTGGATGTGCATAGGTGTGCAGGTGCTGTGCGTGGCTGTATAGCTGATCCTGCCCATGTCTTGGTGCTTCCTGCCAGTTCTCCCAAAACTCACATCACCAGTGCGCTGCTGAGTCTATGTGGGAAAAGCTTTCCCAAAGCCCTCTTGRCCATTGCACAAATGGTGTTTAAGGGAGCAAGGGGAGGTGGGAGATGTTCATCCTAATGAAACAAGGGCCCCTTGGAGCTTTCCAGCAAAGTTGTTTCTCTGCTTGGAGAAAAATCGGTGTGTGTGAGGATCCATTTGCACGCAGCAAACAAACCCCAGCCCTGGTTTCTAGCTAAATAAGGGGACCCCAGAGTCTTTGGCCACCTGCTTGTTTGTGCAGCTTCCCAGCGATCTGGGAGGTAGCAGAATAAACTGTGAAGCTAGCAGAATAAACCATGAAGTGGCACTCTCTGAGGACCCATGTGTGCGGTCCCAGTAGCTGGATGCAGACGTGTGGCAGTATTTCAAATCGCATGCTGCAGGGTTTGTGCCGAAAGAAAAAACAGCCTCCTGTACTGACACTCATCTTCTTGAAGTACACAAAACACTAGAGTAGTAGTATCCTGGAGGAACCAAGAAACTGACTCCTTCAGCATGAAAGGAGAGCGGCGAAGCTGCCTCTCCTGCAATGCTCTGCCCTCTGGCTCATGGGAAGCTGTAGCTGGGGATGAATTTTCCTAACAGATTTTCCAAAAGGCAGTGCGGTAGTTCAGTCACCTCTGGGGCTGTGTGTTTCTCTGCGCCATGCCAATTCCGTGCCTCCAGAGGGCAAAGTCAGATCATGCTTCACTTTGCACTTGTAGAGGATGGGGAATGAAAGAGGTGTGCGCTGAGGTGGGATGGTGTGCTGAACAGCTGCTTTTGCCCTCCCTGCTGGGGATGAAAATCCTTTTCCAAGAAAGCGCTTTCCTTGGCAGAGCCCAGCATGCAAGCAGAGTGAAATGGATACCCAAACAGCATGTGCTGGCTCTTGTCCCTTCTCCTGTCCTCATCATGCAGGTTAAGCTGTAATGCCAGTATTTGTGACTGAAGTGGGAGTTGTTTAATGTGGTGGCCTGGAGACTATCCTCAATCTGACATTATCATCAGCCTATTTAAAAACATTTTCAGCTCTCCACTCAGGGCGCAGGAGTACATCCCATTTTAAGCATTGGTACTCTTCTGAGTACCAGTTCACGTGGGGAGGGAACTATGGGGAACATGAAACTCAGACTCACCCAGGTGGATCTTAGACTGCGGATCTCCTCCATCTATAAATCAAAGTGTTGCTGGAGCAGAAGAGTTGGTGCTTTTCATGTTTGTGAACATTTTGTTTTCTCTTTTGATTCAGCCACACTGGAGGAGGGACAAAGGTAAGTAAAATGGAAAATGCCATGCATTGATTAAACATTAGGAGTTCATAATGCAATAGAAAATGTATGATATCTACAGGAATACTAGCCATACAAAAGCTATAGCTTGGACTTTCTTTTGGTCCCTGGGACAAAGCTTAGAGTCAGCATTTTTTCTGTGTAAATTTCCCTGCTCAGATCCTGCCTACGCTGAGATCTGCAGCTTTCCACTAAGCAAAGTGCTCAGTGATTTTGAGACCAGGCACTGCAGAGTGTACCCTGCACAAAGGCATTGTGCCTTGGCCTCTCAAGACTGGAGTTTGTTAGTACAGTAGTTGCCAGAGAATTACCCCAGCCAAAATCCCATGTGCATGGATCTCCAAGAGCAATTTCCACCCATGGAAAAAATCCAGTCCTTAGGCTTCATTCCCCACTCAGTTGCTCCCGTATTACAAACCGCACCATTGAGATCCCTCAGGAGTAAACTACTGGGAAGCCCTGCTCTCCATTAGCCCTGTGACCTGAGTGGCTTCTCCCACCTCAACCAAACCAGAGGGAAGTGGACCTTAAATGTGTGGACAGCCCCTTCAGGTGCAGCACACTCACAGTTTTGTTTCCACCATCAGAATTCCTCTCCTCTTTGAAGGGAGGAAATGTTTTGTTTTGCCTCTGTGTCCCAGGAACAGCAGAGCTGTATTTAATGTGCCCCAAGTCAAGGGTTCAGCTGAGCCAAAATCCCAGATCAGATTGGCTGAACGCAAATGAAGTGAGATCATGTACCCCATGGCACAGCCTGCACCCCGAGCTCAGCTGCCTCTGCAATGGGACGGCAAGTTTGGGTTTTTATTGGCTCTGTGTTTGGTGCAAGGACTTTGTTGCTGGAAGTGTGGAGAGCATCACAGCCAGACACTTCATGACACTGTGTGACACAGGAGCCGTACCTGCAGCTCATGATTAAGATCTGAGAGGGGACCACAAGCCTGAGTCTCTTGGAACAAGACAGGTGATGGGGACATCCTTCACTTACTTTCAGAGCATGTGTCCACAAAGAAATGTCCAAAGTCACTGAGCTTAAGACATCTTGCACCTGACTGGAGTTAGTGGGAGACAAAAGCAGACAGGTGATCACATGGATTTTGGAAACACTTTATATCCAGAGTGTGGCATGGGGACCAAGGTGAAACCTCTGAGGGAAAATTGCTGTGCAGCTGCCACATGGAGTCCGGTCACGTGGCAGAAGAGGGGCTGGAAAGCAACAGACTAGTGGGATGTGTCCATTGCATCAGATGTTCACATGCCTTGTCTTGTGGGAGCGAGGTTTCACTCTGCATCAGTGGCTGGTTGTTTATCATCTGTCCTGTTTCTCCAAATTAATGCTGCTTCTCATCCCCTGGTTGAGTTTTCTACAGGAACTTGGGGCTGCAGGGGAGAAAGAATTGCTTGCTGAGAGCATCATGTAGCCAGGTTCATGAGGGAGGCTTGAGTTAGCTGTTGCAGTCATTCTTCTGTAGAAAAAAAATAACCCATGGTGGTTTTAAAACAGGCCGTGTCTCAGGGCTGCGGGAGAGAAAATTTGACTGGGGCAAGAGGCATGGGGAGCCTCAGTCTCCATCCAGCATGGTTCCACCTGGGATGGTCTGGAGGGCAGCAAGAGAGGCCRCCCAGCGTGCTTGTCTGACAGCCCAGCAGCTCCCATAACTCACGGAGGGCGAGCAGGATCTGCAGAGGGTGTGCTGTGACAGGTGAAGGTGCATATGGGCAGGGCAGGGCAGGCTCTCTCAGAGCAGGGCATCACCTCTGCTGGCTCCCTTGGGACCCCCTTGCCGCACTGGGGGGATTTCGGTCTGAGTGCAGTGGTTTTCCGTGCAGAGGGATTGACACACAACATGGGTGACGTGCGGGGTTGGTGCTGTAGAGTGACAGTAGCACTGAACTAGGAGGGAGTGGCTGGCACAAGAAGAGGCAGAGCTTCGACCTAGAGGGACCACCAGAAATGGGAGCACTGGACTGCCAGGAAGCTCACAAAGCCCAGCAAAGGAAACGTGGTGTACTGGGGCAGGATAACCCCGTGCACCAGTCCCAGCTGGGAAGTGACTGGCAGAGCTGGGGCCCTGCTGCAGGGGAGCTGGGGAACTGAGTGCACCAGGCTGACCGTGGACCAGGAGTGACTCCTGCTGCGAATAAGGCACACTGCCTACTGGGTTTCATGAGGAGGAGCACGGCTTGTCGTGCAAACCTAGGTCTGTGCCAGCGCTGCCTAAACAGCAGGTTAAACATACAACCTCGCTGTGCAAACTGACAATGAGAGACTCATTTAGCTAAGACACAGAGCCACAAACCGAAGCAGTAGAAAACACTACATGTGACGTAGCCAGCAAGGAGCAGACACGTTCCTGGTGGAAGCGGAGTGGATCCAGCCTGAGCTGGATGGGCCATGACACATTCATTTGTCCTCCTGCCGAAGCAGTTTTTAGAGCTGGTTTGCAAGAGAATAAGCTGCCCATTCTTGCCTTTGCACCACCAAGAAATCACTGGGAGTTGAGCAGATCTGTCAGATGCTGTGAAGAGGAGGAGCTGACTTTTTCTGGGAACATGCAAAGCAGAGTTAGGCTCTCTTCTGTAAGCCAAAAATCACTTGCTATGCTTTTTTTTTGCAGGTGTTCTGAGGTTTGCATGGCTCTTGCTCCCCTGAAGCCTGTGAATTTCAGTACCTCATGAAAATCTTCCGGATGGGTACCTTTGAATAGCCATCAGGCTCTGTTGGCATGGAAATAAGTTCTTTCTATTTTGCCTATCAAATGCCCTATTTGGCCAGTCATTCAACAGTTTCGAGAGGTTTAATCCCCTCTAAGGGTGGCCTAGGTCTTTGGCATTCACACTCCCTGTAGCGAGGTTCACCTTTCCCCTCTGAGTCTTCCCTGCCACTTGCAGCCTCCCATGGTCACTGCAGGCAGCTGTATGCACGACATGGTGTCAGCTTTGGGTATAGTTTCCTCTATTTGTGTCCTGSTGTGATAGCAGCAGTAGGGCTGTTGCAGAAGGCAGAGGATAGGGAAACCAGCCAGCCAGAAGAATTTCTTCTGCACGTGGGGCCACCATCATTAGTGTTGCTCTTGCCACTAACTTTGGTAGGGCAGGCGAAGGCCAAGCATGTGGGACATAGTGGTGGCTCAGATCTCACAGGATGAACATCTCCTACTCTTACGTTTCCCAGGTGCCCTGCTGGACCTGTTTGCTCTGCTGGCTCCCAACTGGCATCACTGCCATCTGACGGGAGCTCCTGAGAGGGGCCCATGGGGCCAGCAAGACCTTCAGGCTTGTGAAGGGAAGGGTGGCTTGTCATCTGAAGCCAAATTTTGCTTGCCGGAGTACTAGTTCATCCCTCTCTGCAGCTAGTGGTGAAACCTGATGTGTGATAGAAAATGATAGGATGCAGCAGTTTAGAGAGAATTGTTTATTGCTTGCTTTGGAAGCTGGGAATTTTATGTAAGAATAATTATTTAAGTTAATTAATTGCCTTACTGTGAACAAAATATCTTTGCAAATATCCTGCTTTACTTCAATAAGTTATTTGGAAAGAAATGTTGTTTGTTTTCTTTTTCCTTTGTTGCAGAGAGAACCGCATTGCCCTGGACGTTGGCTTTTTCTAACCAGCACTTCAGCGTGGGATGGAGAGGGGACAGGTCATTTTGGCCAAACTGTAGTGTTAGGAGATTAATTTCCCAACACAGGCAGGAGAAGTTTGTTGGTGGTGTTCTTTGTTGGTAATGTTCTTCATGTTGCTCCACCCGAACATGGGTATTTAAAAGTCTTTAACAAATTGCAGTGGAGTTGTCCTATAATTTAGTAACCAATTTCCTGTCCCGTGATGTGTTCTGCACTGTAGTCCTTGCAGAGGACTTTCCCCATGGTCACAGAGAGTAGGTCAGCCAAGGAGGGAAGCAAAGGAAAGAAAAGGTGTTGGGAGCAAGTAGATGGGAGCAGCGGAGGGACACTGGGAACATGTGAAGCAGGGGAAGGAGAAGGAGGAGGAGAAGCACCATGGAAGAGCAGGGAATGTGAAGAGGAAGGGTTGGGCCTGGAGCTGGAAGAAGATGAAGAGCCTTTGCTGGAAGACTGGTTGGGAGGTTTGTTTTGTGGAGATCTTGAAGGGATGGACAAACAAAGCTGTGCCCACCAAAGTGTCTTCTCATCCAGTTCTTGGCCTGGAATCAAAGACTTTCAGCATCACTTTGGTACAAGCAAATAAACATGAAAAGTAATGTCACAGCTTTCTAGGACTGGTCTACGCAGAGCATGAAAAACTTCTAGTACTGTGAGCAGCTCTGTTGGGTTCTTTTCTTTCTTATTTTTTTCTTTAAACCAAAGAAAATCACTGATGAAACTATTATTGAGCATTATTAAATGAACAAGATGTTGCCCTTCATTCCCTGGGAACTGCAGCTTTCAGCATGCTTCGCACAACTGTACTTGATTAACAAAAATAAGGTGTTTTAGTAGGTGGGTCCAGGCACCCAGCACTTTTGTGTGTTAGGTTTCTGATGCTTCACGGTTTTGTGGGGAAGTCCTTAGTGACGAGGCAGGTGGGAGGCAGAGCTGGGAAGCCAAGACAGCGGGTCAAGGTCTGCATCGGGGGTTGCAAGGAGGGGCACAGGCACAGCCGCAGGATGGCCCTGGGGCCGGAGGTGAAAGCCCCAGCTTGAAAGTAGCTCCCAGTTGAAGCTGAGGAGCCTCACTGGGCTCTTTCCTGGCCTTGGGCACAGCCAGCTGGGTGCCCAAGATGGGGAGTGTGCATTGAGCCCTGACCAAGGCAAGGAAAATTGTGCTTAAAATGGTATGTGTGCATGTGCTAGTGTGTGCATGCGTGTGCCTGCGCAATGCATAAAGCACCGCTGAATGGTAAATCATACCTGGCTATAGGGTGAATTGTGAGTACCACTGCCATCAGTGAATTCAGATGTCAGGTAGACACTGATGAGGGATTGGTAAGACCCAGCACTACCAACTACTGTAATTCCGTGAGTGACGGATGTAAATAGCCTTTTTTTAAAAAACACAATGTAAGGTGGGGATAGTTTGAGCTTATTGGCACTGGTAGACAAAATCTGAATACTTTTACAAAGAGCTCTTGTTTTTTTCCCTCAGCCTTTTTGTTCTCATTGCCACTCTCTGACCCTTTAGCAATCACCATGGTAATTACCAAGTAATTCCCTATTTACAAGTACCTACAGAAATTTGCTGGAGTTTTGCTTGAGCCCGTAGCAAAATGTCTAGCCCCAGATGAGGAGCCAGGTTATTTCTCAAATTCAAAACTTTTCTTTAACAAGACTGCAAAGGCTGTGAATAGCTGCAGTCCTGCTGAAGTTAACAGACCTGTGGGCATTTACACTAGATAAGCATCTGCCCAGCGTTTACCTGAGGCCATACATGTTTCCAAAAGCATGTAGGTCATGCTAATCTGGATAGAAAGAAGTGTTTTTAAGTTTTGTGCTGCTATTAAAAATATACACTCTACTGTGTGTATTTCCAGACACAGCAAAAAGTTTCAGAAATCTCTCTTCATTTTGGACGGTCTGGTCTTAATTGTTCTGTGACCAGTCTGTATTTCACGTGTGAAATCTGTGCCGCGGGACAGGTTTCCCAAAGGGATGGTGGGATCTCTGTCCTTTGGGCTTTTTAAAACTTGGCTGGTCACGGCCCTGAGCAASCTGATCTAACTTGGGGCATAACCCTGCTTTGAGTAAAAGGCTGGAGCAGAAACCTCATCATTTCTGCAGCTCTCTCTGTTACTGTGGGAGAAACACAATTTCCAGGAGTTCCTGTCAAGTCAACTCAGATCCTGTCAATGATGTAGGAAAATAACCCATGGACACAAGCAAAATGACTTCTCAAAATGCCAGGTGCTCCGATCTTACTTCTCCCAGCTGGCTCTGATAGTTTTGCTTATGCAGTTTGGGTCTTTATATGCAAATCACAGATTTGCCACCATGCTGGACCATTATCAGAAAACAGATCTTCCCGAAGTTATTTAAACAATCACTTCCAGGATCATGTTTTGGACAGGGAAAGGGAAGGGGAGTGGCATCTTTTTGAGCCTTCGAGTTTCCCTCCTCTTTATTCCGCTGCAAGACAATGCAATTTTGCTATGTGAGAGTGTCTTTATTAGTTCAAAAAACAAAGAACAAGGGAAAGGTGCAAAATGAAATGTGAAAATACAAAAAAAAAGTATTTTCTCCTGTAACAAGTGTTTATTTAAATGTGAACATAAGAAAAGGTCTGTAGGGCAGGGACAGGCTAAGATCTGCTTCCAGCAAGTAAGTCCCAGAGCAGAAGACTCTCTGGCCTGAGCCACGCGGTAAATGCGAGAGGCACAGGACTGACCTTGGCAGTCATCAGAGAGGGGGCCTCCAGAAGGTACCTCCACCCCAAAGGCAGGAGGACCAGAGATGGGCTCAACCCAGCCCCCCGATGCTCAGACAGCAAAAGCCAGGGCAGTGCACCCCACGGGCAGCACGTGGTGCCCCTGATCCTTCTTGGGGGTCCTCGCCGGTGATCCCCGGGGCCCCCCCTCAGCAGCGGGGGAGGTGACTCACAGGAGGGGGGCACTGGCACATCCCCTTCGCTGGGGCTGCCAGCCCACTGCTGTCAGCAGTGCTGTGCCGTGCAGAGGGCTCAGTTACCCCTGTAAGACGGGGTGGTCCTTGCTGGTTCAGTGTAAATAGCTGAGCACTGGAGGTAATTTCTTTCAGTCACTTGTTACACAGCTTTATTGAATGGGGAGTGTCAATTTTTTCTCCTGAGAACTAGTCCGGGCAACACTGACAGAGGAGTTGAAAAATAAGAGCTAATCCTGCAGGAATGACTCATTCTGGCATAGGATTTGCAGAGCGGGATGAGAAGTTCAGGTAAAACAAAGGGAAATGGAGGCCATAGTAAAACTCTGTGGTTTGGAGCATGACAGTTTAACTGCTACAGAGTCAAAGTTGGAAACCCCCTCCCAACAAATTGCTGTACTCAAAACCTTGGCAATGTCTAGAACAAGTCAATATTCGAGCACACTTGTTCCAGAAACAGAGGCTCTTTCCCATGGGAGCTGTAGATTGGATTGCTAATTACCATGGGACTGGAAAACAATTATTATTATTATTATTTTTAATTAAACACAAATAAAACAATGGCTGTCCCTTTAAAGTTTGACTTTGAAATATTTTCTGCATTTTTTAGCAGGGGTTACACTGGCCAAGTCCGAACAGAGCAGCACTGGAGTTTTGACAAAGGTTTAAGGTTATTTGCAACCAGATTTCTCTAGCGAGGACAACATGGTAGTTGGGGTGAAAGCACAAGCCCAGCTTAAATATCTGGGCTGGGGAAAGGGAGGTTGGATTTCTTGAAGCTATAGTAGACACAGAARTAATTTTTCTCTGCATCCTTTGGCAAGTCTTTTAACTACTTTAGCTTGCTTTCTTCACCTGAAATCTTTGCAGACACATCCAACTGGTTGCAGARTAGTAGCTCAAGAGAGCTCCCCTCCAGAGTGTGGATTAGAGAAGGTCATCTTTCCATTATTACTTAAAACATTTCACCTTGTAAGATAAAGATGTAGGTGTGGTAACAGCAAAAAGCAAAAGCATCATGGAGTCACAGAGAAGAGGACACTTTTCCATCCCAGCCTTTCCAACACCTGTTTATTAATAGAGATGTGGCACTTGCAGAAAAGTTGTGCTCAGATGAGGCGATCAGTTAGAAAAGGTCATGTGCTACGAGGCATAAAACACTAAGGAGTTTTAAAGGAAGTTATTTCTGAAATGGCCAGAACATTAGGAGAAGTGCTGCAACCTTTCAGTAGATGCAGGTTCTGTTCTGCAAGCCAGGAGGGGAGAAAACCAGTTGGCCTTTATGGATGAGCTGAGACCTGGTAGACCTCTTGGTGCTTACACCTGGCAAGCAGTGAAATGCTGGAGTCCCTGTGGCAGGGCTTCTGCAGAGCCAACTGGTGCCTCGCTGCTCTTTAGACTTTGCTGCGGGCAGATTTGAGCTGCAAAGGAGTCTCCAGCAGCAACAAACAGGACAAGGCTTGCTGGAGCTGTAAGACTACCCAGGACTTGGTGGGGACCTCCTCAGGTCCCTCTTGGGGCTCAGGCCAGGTGAGGCCGGTGTGGGCTGCGGCTGCCGCCTCCGGCCAGGCTGGTGCAGTGCGGGGTTGCCGTGCATGCCGGCGCATTCCCCCGCGGATTAGCCCTGCAGGGAGTGTGGTGCCGGAGGAATGTCCTCCCGGTGCAACCTGAAACCTGTGAAAAACTGGGTGCGTCGTGGCAGCTCTGGCAGCGCCGTGACCCCTCGGTCATGGGTCAGTGCTGTGTCACGGGGGATGCTCTCTGGATGCCCGGACCCTGGGGGACCTGGACCGGAGCGGTGGCCTTGCATGCTGTGTGGCTGGGCTGGAAGGAGCATCCCCCAAGAGCGAGGGACCCCAGTGAGGGCACTGCCGGCAGGCTCGGATTCATCTCCTGGTATGTTCTGCCAATGTCTGCGGCACCAAGGCTTGCTGCCGCTACAGAGCAAGCTGGACAGTTGGTTATGGGGAAATGGGTTTTCATTTCAACACCCTGGGGCTTGAGGGTCCTCTCCCCTCCCTCCTACATCTGGCTGCTTGGCATAGCTGTCAGTGTAGACGCTGACCTAGCTCTGGAGCCACCAGTGCCCTTTCCTACAACACCCCTTGGGCGAAGAGGGTTGTCGCTGTGGCCAGGAAAGCAATGTTAGCTCAGGTTACTGTTTTAAGGCCAGCTAGCAAGTCCAAAATAAAACTCAGTCAATGTCTGATGCTTCTCCCAACTGCTTCCATCACAGAGTTCAGCCTCTCCCCACAGTGCTCGCTTGGGGAACTGACCACAGCTGGCTTTCTGATCCCAAACCTTCGCCTAGCCCCAGGCGCCGCGCAGCTTGCATGGCAGTCAGATGGTTCTGCCTCCCCTCTCCACCAAGGGACGGGTGCTTCGGCACTGCATGAGCCTCCGGGGCTGTGGCTGGGTGTGGAGGGAAGCATATCTTGTGGGGCTGCTGTGCACAAAGCTGTTTTCTGATGAGCTCACGGTGGGGTCAGCGCCAGCACGAGGGCAAATGGAGCGTAAAGAGGGTTTGCACCCACACGCTGGCCCAATGCAACCCATATTTGGTAACTGGGATTTAGCTCCTGATCAAATTCCTGCCGGATTATTGCTCAACCTCCTTGTAGGGACAGCAGCCATGTGYGATAGGTGAAGGCATTTGGCCTGGTCCAGCTACCAGGCAATAYCTCCTTGGGCAGCAGCTGCTTTGGGGTTTGCTCCTGCTCCCTGTCTGGAGGGGCTGCCAGACCCTGCTGCGATGACCAGGGATCCTCTCCCCTTCTGGGCAGTTCAGCAGGCGCATTCCTGGCAGCACCCAGCTTTGCGTGGGGCTAACCTGGCAGACAGCTTGTCCCACTGTGTGAAGCAGAGACATAGGAGCTAGTCCAGCATTAAATATGCTGGGAGCCTGAGGCTCAGAGCTTACTGGTCCTCCTGCTTGATGGAGCCAAATGAGATCTGTCTCAGCTGCCCAGCCCCTGTCTCGGCAGCTAAACATCAAGGCAGAGTCCCGGCTAATAGTCTGGAGACCCCATGAGATGGAAAGCTGCGCATCTGGCTCATGATCTGGCTGAGACCATCTCCAGCTCTTTGTTCGCCTCAAAGACCTGGGGGCAGGTGAGCCTTCAGAGCTGTTCAGAAAAAGGTGGGAAAGGAAGGAAGGAAGCTCTGAAGGCACTGCAGAAAAGCCACAGCAGACCCAGGGAGTGCCATTTCCATCATGGGTTGATAGGAGGAACAGAACGTGGTCCTTCTCCCTTCCCTGTAACACAGGACACAGCTGTTGCCCAAATTTGGAGTACCCACCATCACAGGTGGCCGTGGGACCTGCCGGTGACAGGAGTGGCTGGACTGAACTGCMCCCTGAAGTCCCTGGCCCCCAAGCCTGCCAAGCACTGCCAAAGAGAAACGGAGGCTGACTCATACTGATGTGCTGAACAGAGCCTGGTGGGGCTGGGGGCATGGCCACAGAGAGGCTGAAGCAAGGGACCAGGATGGTCCCCAGGGGTGTGAACTGGCCTCAGATCTTCCAGGGGCAGAGCATTGCTCTTTTGCTCTGCCCTCGTTCCTTCACCATTAGGAAATGGTTCTGCATCAAAAGCATGGCATCACCTTCCCTCCTTCATCCTACCTTCCCTCTCCTGTGAACCAGCAGAACAGCAATGGCTATGGGATTGGGATGAACGGTTTTCCATCTCCTGCATCTTATGCCCCAGGGAGCCTGAAACCTGTACATTTTCATCCCAGACCCTCAACCAATTCCTGGCATTATCCTGGGCACATATTCCCTCTATTCAGTTCCTGTTTCCTCTCTGTGAACCAGGGATAATGGTATTCCGTGTCCTTCCCCAGCAAGGTCTGGCACATTTGGCAGGTACTAGGTAGGAAACATCTGAATCCAAACCTCAGCACTGACTCATTACCACTCAGGCCCTTAAAATGTTCCCGCGCAGCGGACTTTTCTCCCAGAACCTTTCCCAGCCTTCTAGGCATTGAGCATAGATGGCACAGTGCCGGAGCAAGACACTGTGCCTTTCCTAAATGATGCCTGAGGTTCTTCTCCATTTTTTTGGTTTTCATCATATTCCATTTCTTTGATATTTTGTTTTCTTGTTTGTTTGTTTTGGAAGCCTAGAGGGCTTTCAGGAGGGGTCACTTAGGGAGAGAGGCAGCAGAAAGACAGACATTTCTTTCTGGTTTTATTCTGAGTCAGAGTAGGAGGTTTGGTGCACAGATTTATGAAAGGACTTGGGATCTAAGTCTGCTGCCCAAGCACCTCTCTTGGCCCAGTGATGGAGGCACCTGAAGCTCATAGGCATGTCACTTCTCCTGGGCTGTATCTATACTACCGTGCAGGGCAGCTCTTGGGCAGACGGAGAGCAATTTACCACTGCTTGCAGAACTGGAGCTGAGCTGGGAAAGACCTTCTGCTCCCAGTGCTCAGAGCAAGTTCACTGGGGGTGCCTGGCGCCAGCAGCCCCCAGGCCTCCCCCCCTGAGCCTGCAGGGATGAGAACGGGAAGACACTCGGGTTCCCAGACCTATCTATCCCAGGTGGGGTGTAGATAGGATGGCTGGCAGGTCCCCTGGCCCCTGGGGTCCGAGTGGACCCAGGGCACAGCGGGGATGACCAGATTAGCAGCAGCACCGGGAAATATGCACACCTATGCGCAAGGATGAGGCCAGGAACACGTTCAGCTCTTGGCATTGAGCAGGGGTGGGCGACGTTCAGCTCTTGTCATTGAGCAGGGGTGGGGGACAGCAGCTAGCACTGCTCTGGGCACGCACTGACCACAGTGGTGCTGGTGGCAGGTGCCAAGTCCCTTAAGGGGCTGGAGGGGTACGGGAATGGCTCTCCTGGATCGGCTGGCATCATCTTCCTGACTGGTGTGAGCGTCCACTGCAGAGGAGCAAGAGCCAGGCCATCCCACCACGAGCTGTGCTACATGCCGTTCTGGGGCTGGAGGAGCCCCAGTCTCCAGCTGAAATAGCACAGGACTCTGAGRGGGTCACCTGGCAGTCACAGTTGCCCCTGCCAGAAGGGGTCCATTGTGCCTGTCCTGCTCCAAGAACTTCTGGAGTGCTGTTACATGAAACAGCCAATGTATAAAACGCGTAAACACTCCTCTGAGCAGGAGCATAAGTGATGCTGACCCTTGGTCCCTCTTTCTGGCCCACTGATCTTTAAATAGCTTAGCCTTAGCAGAAAGGGCTCAGACACCTCCTCGCCATGCCCTCCCACTCATGGGGCGGCGTGTAGCCCGGAGGAGCAGGAATTGCTCTGCGGAGAAAGGTGGTGTGACCCCTCAGGGTCTCCCTCAAGCAGAGAAGGAGTCGGCATGGGGAGCCCAGCTCACCGAGTGCTGGGCTTGGGAGGGAGACTGCTCTGCATTTAGGAGGCAGAGCAAAGGTGCCCTCAGGAGAGGGGGGCATGGCATCCCTGTGGCAGGATGCGGGTTTCCACAGCAGACCTGCTCCCAGTGCTCCCCATTGCCCAGCAGAGGCTGGGTCCACGCACATCTGCTCACACCAAGGGCCAAAGGTCCAGCACGCACCTCAAGCACAAGGTGACCTAGCAGCTGCAGGAAAAAAAGCGTGGGTTTGGGGCTGGGCTGGACTCTGACAGGGGAATGTATTCACAGATCAACACCTGAGTGTCCTGCCTGTGTTCATGCTTCATTACCAGCAGGCTGCTGAGTAACTTCTGGGTAACAAGAAACAATATTCCCCAAATGCAGCCCTGCAGTGATTCATCAGAAGAACCCTTATCTTCATCTTTCAAAAGCTTTAGTCATTTTAATGAAGAAACAACTTCCTGCTGGCTGGATGGGCGGCTACCCAACACAAACTGCAGATATTCAAAGAGAAGAGCCTGTGATCCATTAGTTAGCTAAGGGCTATTCTTCAGCCCGAGAGCCAGGATAATCCTAGGTGGGAACATCCGCAAAAGGGTCAGCTGTTAAAGGCATTTAAGTGCTTTTACTTTGGTATCTAGAGACCTGCTGGGAAGCTGAACCCTATGGAAGACCTCCAGTGACCCCTTTCACAAGTCTTGGGGGTAGGTTTCTAAATCACTGAGGCACGTCTGAAGGCTTCGCTCTCTGTTTTCTCCGTCACTGGGCTTTCAAACAATTGCATCCTTGTCACACATTTGTCAAAGAGAAAGGGGGAGATGAAGAAAGAAATTTCAATAGTCTCAGGGTTTTGCTTACAGCTGCGTTAATGCTGAATAGCACGCGGAGGTAGAAGGGATATCCTGAACAATGTCTGGTCTCCGGGCAGAATCCGTTTCCCATGACAGTGCCTTTCTGAAGCAGGAATGCCAGCATGAAGTAAAACTTGTTAAAGTAGTAAAAGAAGAGGTCTCTATTGTGTCCTGCGTGACAGAATAATCCTCCCTCAAGAACAGACTGCTGTCATTTTCCCTCCCATCTGTGAATTTTGGCTTCAGTCAACTTCGTGATTTTCACAAAGTATAAAATTAAAGTCCTAAGCCTTAAAAGCAACCCAGCCAACCCTGCAGGATGTTCCTGCAGACATGTCCACGGCTGCAGATGTAGTTTTCCTATATAGACTCTAAAATGTCTGACTGCATCAAGCTGAAATAGGGTTATGAGATATACTTGACAAACAGAAATAAACATTTTCCACATCTCCATCTGTTCCACTGGCTAAACATCATTCTCCTTTTTCAATGCTTTATTCACAGGTTATCATTCTCCTTTTGATTTCTCTTCAAAGCTTTCCTCTCTGAAGTGCCTGTGAAAACCCGCAGACAATAATAAAGACTTATCAGGTGAGTAATGCTGTCTTGCTGCTGTCTCCCTTTCTCCAGCTCCTTGTGCCCTGTGCTTGTTCCACCTTTCTCTTCTGTGTTTGTACCCTGGACAGAGGTGTCTCAGCTCACAGCTCAGCCTCTTATGTTTTGTATTAATAATTAATCAGAAGTGTCATCAGTATTGTCAACATATCTATACAGGAGCTGAACACACCAAATGAAAGTGAAACAAGGCCTTAGCAGGGAAACAGGGCTGTTCCTTTCCCGCATTTTCATTCAAAAAGCTACTGACTGTCATGTCCTTTCCACTTATCTTGGTTTTGTAGGCACGTAGTTCCAGCAACGCTCATCAGAAACAGGGTGTCCTCATAAGCAGCCCTGGGAGGGCTCACCGGTGAGTGCAGCGCTTGAAGCTCAGCATGGACACCATTCAGGGCTTCTCCTTCCCACCCAGAAGCAGGCCATGAATGCAGTTTTGGAAGCCCCTTTGAGCTCTACGGAGCCCTAGAGCCTCCGGCTGCAGGCTCTTCACAGGCACCGGCAGCAGGACCGGGTCAGCCGGAGTGCTGAATGGCACCAGGCAAACCAGAGTCCCAACCGTGATGCCCAAGCATCCTACACTGAGGCAGTCGGACAGGCAATCTCGGGGCCAAGGCACAGAGAGGTTCAAATAACAGGCTTTTGCTGCTGCCGCTGAGGTGTACCAACAGACTCTTCCAGGGCAAGGAGCAACCAAGAGCAACCCATTCAAGCTTTGAGGTTAGCAGAAGGTTGGACCAGAGACTTCTGGTGGTTACTTCCCACGTAAATCTTCCCGTGATTTGGTGACAAAAAATCTTAACAGGACCAGCAAGCAGCTATGTGAATGCTCTGTCTGTGTATTTGTGTTCTTTTGACTCAAAATATGGTATTTTCCCGGTGGCAGATGATGCTTTCCTATTGGTGGAAGCAGGCATGGCAGGTTTTCTTCATGCAGTCCAGCAATTCACTCCTTCTCTACGGTGCCAGGTTCACCCCTGACATGGCTCCTGTCCTTAGCAGGTTGGTCTCTCCTCCAGGCTCACAGATGTTGTTCCCCTCTCCTGCTGCAACCACCATCAGCCGCGTGTCAGCCACTGCTGCGACTGCCTGAAGAAAACCAATTGCAGGTAAAAGGCCCTCTCTGAGCACACCCACTGGGATCCATATGGGCTCCAAGCAAAACCCATTTGTTGTGTTTTGACTGGAATAAATATGAAATACTTGCTGTCTGTGCTGGTGATCAGCTATCTCTTGAGAAGACAAACACTGAGAGCATTATGAAAGCAGACCAGTAAGACAGAAGTTGCTATTTATAATATGACTGATTCTGCCATTAAAGGAAAACCAGTTTATTTTTTCTGGGGACTGAGAAAATCCTGGGGACGAGTCTGGTACTGCTCTGAAACAGACTCCTCTGGAGTGGAGCATCTCTCCAGGTCCCCGACCACAGGGGAAAGGACACATGTAAGGGAGGCCCAGATGGCGGGATCCATGCTCTCAGCTCAACAGACTGCATAAAGGACCCCACAGACAGGGATTTTTAACTTCATGTGCCCAGGGAGAGCCCAAGCCCTGGACACCAGCCACCACAGAGAAGAGGGTATCAGAGACAGCCCTGGGACCTGGCCAGGCTCATGTGCGGTCCCTGCCCAGGGGACCACTGGGCAGGTGGGTGCTTCTGGTGTCCTCATGTTCCTGTCTTGTGAGATCAGGTTGGGGATCTGGTGAAGCAGCCTGGCAAATTCAGAGGGAAGCTACCGTGTCAAACACCAATGCCAGTGCTGGTGGGACCTTTGCTTTGCTGGTAAATGCTATACAGATTTGACTCTGGCACTGGAGGCTTAAGTGACTTGTTACAGTCTTTGCACACAAGCAAAAGAATTCCTCATAACTTTCAAAGCTACACATCTCCAAATCTGATGACAGCTCTGTACTGTTTACTTAGGGATTTCTTGCATTTTTGAGACAGAAGTCTGTCAGCAAGGAATCAGACCATGGATGACTTGGTTACTAGTTCGTCAGTAATTTAATTATGCAGCCTTAAAGATTCAGACTGCCTCTTTTTGAAAGATCTGCTCTAGCTGAAGTGGATGGGTTTGGTAAAGGTAGTACTGTACTGCAGTCGAAGCCTGTCCTTATAGTTTCACATACAGTGATGCTCCTACACAAGCCCTTTTGTGGCACACAGGAACMTCGTGATGGCAGACAAGCAGGGTCAGCACTGCAGCTGGAGTTCCCAGACACACACTTCGGCCAGTAAAGGTGTGCTTTGGTGGCAAACTAAATTATTTCTTGAATTTGATCCAAACTGACAAATAGCTTTAATTGAAAAGAGGGGAGTAAAAGTTCCTGAAAGCAGAAACAACACGTTTTGACATTTTCCAAATGAACTCCTTGGTTCATGAGGAGCTTTCAGTTTGAAACTCACCTTGAACTGTTTTTTTTTTAAATGAGTGAAAACCCTCTAAAAGGAAGAAAAAGGGAGGTTTCCCTCTGGTCCAGGTGAAGTGGAACAAATGCTCTGGCTCGCCCACTGCCACGCACGGTCAGAAACTTGCCCTCCCTGGGCGTTTGCGTGCTGTGAACAAGTCTTCTCTTCACGGGGAGGACGGAGATCAGGAGAAGCGGGGTGATGGGCACACCACCTCTCAGGCAGGGTCTTGTAGAAATCGTTCTTTAAAAACCCTTTAATTGCTAATTTCTTTAAAGCATGGAGGGATGCAGTTTCTGATTACAATCCCACGACCGTTGTAATGTTGTTACAAGTGGGCTGGTCTACCTGTACTAAAGAGCCAAACCATGATCCTCTCTTAATTAGAGCTGCACAGAGAGGACCACCCACTCCCATGGCTACCTGTGACCCATTAACTCTCCCAGCCGTTGCTCTGCTGTGGGCTGCTCGGGTGGTTTCACTGAGTCCTCCTTATGCATTTTAGCAAGTCCCCACTCTCTGAAAATTGCTGACAGTCGTGCATCCTCCATGTGTGGGAGGTGTGGCACAACATCGTGTGTTTGCATAGGTAGCACTCTGCTTGTGCCTCTATCAGCTGTAACCTTCACCAGAAACAGCATATTCTCCTAGATATCCAGCTACTTTACTTTGGAGCGATGTGCTGAGAACAAATGCCTGCTGGATCTGTGTCAGGAATAGTCAGAAATAGGACTTTCCACAGAGAGTTATTTTTTATCAGTTGCTTGCTTTTTAATCCATGTGACACATACATCACAGATCTTCAAGGGATACTAATTAGGCAACTAAAATGAGATTAAGTCGAAGATGCTGGCAAAGCCATTTGACTGCTATAATTACCATCCTCCTGTTTACACTGTGCCTTTAGCTGGAGTTTGGGCAGGACTGGTGAGAATCTGGGATCACTCATGGGTGTAAATTAGTGTGAGTCACATTTCCCTGGTTTCCTGCATGGCTGCTGCAGATTTTAAATGGAAGCCAGGCAGAAAGGGGAGGAAGCTTAGCACTGCTTCCTCCAAACCAGGATCTCTTACACAGTTGAGATGTTTCAGCATTTTTGGGGCGGTTCGTACATCATTGGGGTTGTTGTTGTAGGTCTTCACACATGATCTGCTGGCCACCTTCGCTGCAGCATGAAATCTGCAGTTTCTTTTCAAAGGATGGGGAACCCATACACCTCTGAGGAGTATGCTATGGGAATAACCTCAGGTAGCACTTGCTTGGCTCAGTCTACGTGAGTGAAATGTCATGCATCATGATATAAGAGATAGCAAATAGAATTTTCTTAACAGAGTTAGCCCGCTCTGACAAAGATGTCAGGTGATATGACAAGGTGACGGTGGAAGATGGGGTACTGAGACTTAATTACAGCTTCCAATTTCTTTCATGCTAAGACACAGTTCAGTTTTAAAAGGAGATCAGGTCATAGTGCATGGATATAGTCCCCATGCTACCATCCTAAGGGCACTGTGTGGGTCCACAGCAATGGGATATAGTTTGGGAGGCAGTTCCTAAAATCAGTGGACTTACAGCACTTATGAGAACAGCACAAGACTGGTTCCAAACTCCACCTGGGCCTTGTTAGACCTGGATTTAACAGATAGATATATGAGTCCTCAAAATTTGTCCAGTGAAGTTTGCAACTGGAAAGAGAGGCCTTGACTGGAAAAACTGAGACGTTTGACAGCCTTTTCAAGAGAGCGAGAGTATGTGAGCAAGCAGAAGGGATGACTGCACATGCATGGGTGTGTGTGCATAAATTTTCCATTTACATAAGGACTGTTGGCAAAGGCTCTCTGGGCTTTAAAAGGAGAGAGGCCCAAAAGCTCAGATGACGTATGCTGGAGAGAAGAGAAAGGAGCTGGTGGGCAGGCCTCAAACACATGCAGTGTATTTAGCTTGTCATCGTCATTTCTGGGGCATTTCTGTTATGAGGGGAGAAATCTTGGGAAGCAGAAGGGAGCTTGTTCTTGTGATAACATGTAGAAGTGCAAGCCAGCTAGGTGTACCGAAGTACTTCTAGGTGGGTCACCACCCTAACCATTGCCTTGGGTGCAAAAACCCTAAATTCAAAAAACTAAAGAAGTGAAACAATCTGTTCTATACACACTTTGTAACAGCAAGGATTACTGTGTGTGCCACTGTGCTGAGAGAGCTGAAGAAGAGAAACTGGCAGCAGATCTGCGATGGCCAGCCAGAGCAGCAACCTGGGGTACGACAGCATCCTGCCCCAAGGAGTCTGAGGAAGCAGGCAAGGAGAACTTGGAGTTATTAAACTTAGGAGAGGACTTGTTACTCATTGTGTCCTGCCTCTCTGTTGTCCACTTCCTTTGTCTCTTCTGGGACATGGTGCCATAAAGTCTTTTGAGTTTAATTTCCCTAAGCCTCTGAGTCGAGACTGAAGCGTACATCAACAGTCCCAAAATCTGACCTTTGTTGGTGTCACTGCAGTGTCAAGAGCAAGCACAGAGATGCCAGCCGCTGGGGGCTCCACGCACAAGGGCTGGGGACACCAGCTTACCTGGGCAAGGCACTGGATGCCTGGGAGTCATCTACCAGGACAGGCTCTGCTGCAAGACAGCATGTGCTGAGCCTCTCTGGGGAGGTCTCCAGATGTCCCATTCTCCATCTCCAGCGCTGTTGTATCTCCTTTGTCTGCCACCCCCCACCCCCCCCAGAAACCAGAAAATGATCCCCAAACTACTTCCAGTTTCTGTCTCATGGGGCTGAGATCAGAACATGTTTCAGCTTAACGTCCTGCAGCTTTGCCTAGCTTCTCTCCCTAGGAAAAAGGGAGGAACAGACATTCAGATAGGTCTGGGAAAGGCTCAGGGGGAAGGAGAGAAACCCATCACTTCGGCGAGAGGGGAGTTCCTCTCAAAAATGGCAAATCCTTTGTTAAAAGGTGGGAAACTTTGGAGGCGTTTTTGTTGAAAAATAGTTGAGAAATTTTGTGCAGGATTTGTTAAAAACCATTTACGGTTGAAAGACAAGTGTTTAAAGACTAAGAAAAAAAGAAGAGATCTTCCACTGAAAAACGTGAAGCTCAAATGCAGGCTTACACACCCATGGAGAGCTGCTTCCCAGTGGGCAGAGCTAGCTGCAACGAGGTACTGCCAGGTGACATCCCAATGGAGCTGTGCTCCACAGCGCCCAGGCACTGCTCGCACACACTTCTGCGTGGGGGGATCCTTGTATGAGCCGTTCCTCCAGCTTGCTGGTGACTCACAGGCACAAAAGACAGACGTACTGAGAAATACAGCCCCATTTACCTCCAGACCATCTCCATAAATCTCCAGCACCTATCTATGCCATCCCAGCCATGCTTGGAGATCTCTCACTTCCACTTGTCTGCTTGCCTCCATCCTTCCAGAGGTGTGCAGCGATGGCATCACCGGCCTGTCTACTGCTAAAGCCCCATCCCTTCCACATCTGGTCCCCATGGGTCCTTCCAGGAAATAGGACTTCACACAGTTCCCTTTTGAGGAGGGCAAGCCTGGCCCCTCTGCCAGCTCCTCACACACCACATAAGCCCAGGAGGGGCTTGCCTCTGCTCTGAAGCAGTCTGTGGGCTCAAGGCCTTTTCAAATAGTGGAGGAACACAAGCACATGCCTACCACAAGGTTGTCCATTCAGCCAGTTAGCTCGGACAAAAACTTCTATCTGTGCTCTCTGCAGTAGAGCCAAAACCTGCCTGGGCTTCCTGATTTTCATTTTCCCTTGTTGTCCCCATGCAGCCCTTAGCGCAGCATCCCACTGTAAGCTCAGCAGATCCTTCACAAGTCCATGGACACTTCCAACTGATCCACGCTCAGCAACTTCATTGCTGCCTTTCCCGGTCTGCAGAGCTCCCATCTGTCCCTGTTTTCCCTGTGTTCTCCATGCCTCTACCCACCTGCTGCTGAGCATGGGAAAATTGCCAGCAGCTGAGGTCTTATCCAAAGGCTATTTTGGCAATAACATGGCTGTTTCTCCAAAGATCTGTGACGTGACAGGCTTCGCTCTACAGAAATCAAACACCACTAGCATTCATGACATAATTTTTTTACGCATGGTCATCAGGCATATCTGGTGAAAGGTTTAGCTTTGCTTTCTGAGGACTGCGTAACAGTCTCCAGGGGGGCAGTAGCTGGGAAGGGCAGCAAAGGAGGGACTTTTCCTTCAAAACACAGTGTTGGGCACATTTCTTCTCAGTACGAAGCATGTGCACACCTACATTCCTACGTCTCCCCATAGCCCAGGCTCTATCCTCATATAGGTACCTGTGCAAGGTATTGCTGTTGAAGCTCACGGGACTGAGAGAGGTCTCAGAAGGATCACTGTGGAGCTTCTTGAGAAATCACAGAAAGGTTTATATCTGATGGTCTTCAGCCCAACCCCCTGCTCAAAGCAGGGCTCACCAAAGCTAGGTCAGGTTGCCCAGGGCCTTGTGCTGTCAGTGTGGAGAATCTCCAAGGACAGAGATCTCACTACCTCTCTGGTGCCTCTCCCAGACCTGTACCACTCTTGTAGAAGGAATTTTTTCCGTATGTCCAACAAGAATTTTCCCTGTTGCAACCTGTGCCCATTGCCTCTTGTCCTTTCCTTGCAGACCTGTGAGAAGGGTCTGTCTCTCTCTCTCCTCTGTAACCCTGTGAGGCAGTGGATGACAGCAGCTAGGTACCCCCTTGACCTTCTTTTTTCTAGGCTGAACAAGCCCAGCACCCTTCTCTTCCACCCTTTACTGTTTACTAATTTGTGCACACCCTCTGTTACATCAAAGTATTTTCTTTTATTTGCCACCACTTCCTTGTATAGCTTTCTCCTAAATGTCTCTCCCATCATGGACCACTCAAGGTTTGTTAGCCCAAAAGGACCGCTTCTGACCACCTTCAACAAGGAAGTGGATCACCCTATGGAAGCAGCCCAGAGAACCAGCCAACACCCCGCCATCAAGATTGGTAGAAACGTGCTCCAGAGAAATGCTAATCCCAAGAGAAAGCCCATTTAATCTCCCTGTTAGATGTCTTCTCTGCTCCTTTGTTTCCGCCCTTCCCGCACTCCTCTTGCCGGTGCTTAGCTCTGAAGAGATGCACTGCTCTCAGGGCAGCAGGCTGCGTTACCTCCCTAAGAACACTTTGGCCCCAGCAGATGCTCTTTCCAGTCTCCACTTGGGTGAGCCATTGAGTGGTTAAGCGTGGATTCAAGCCTCCTTGTCATAGCTCTGCTAGGCAGGCATTTCACTGGTGACATCATGTGCATCCTGCCGGAGAGGAGAAGGCCCTTGAGTCGGTTGCAGCGGTGGAGCGTGCAGACCTCAGGGACCTCTCTTTTCCACTGTGCTTGATTACAAAAATGTGCTGTGGCCTCAAGTGCGCACAACTCACATCTGTGACATCTTAGAAGGCCATGAGAGACAGGGCTCTTCCTGAGCCAGTAAAGTCAGTCACAGAACAACTGTTAAGACTGTTTATCTGGAGCTACTTTTCCAGGACAAACCACAAAATATAACCTAGTTAGTGAACGGGAGGATTTAGCTGGTTTTGATGCTTGAGAGCACCTCCAGTTCCTGCTGAAATCATTGGAACCCCTGCCGTCACATGGATCAGGCCTCCAAAGCCTGTGGTTCTCCATGCTAAGGTGCTATAACAAACCATCCCGCTGCATCCTGGCAGCTTGGCTACCAGGCCACTAAAGGTTTCATGCCAAAAAGTTCCAGGTACTTGCTGGTGCCACTCTCGTGTCCAAAAGCTGCCAGAAACAACAGTGAAAACAGAAACAACAAAAACCTGAGAAAGGCATTTTCATGTAAAAACCTACCCTTTCGCATCACTTTGGGATCTCTAGGCAGGTCACATTTTGTGTTGTTTGATTGTCCAAGGAAAGAAAACACTGAACATTCAGTGATTAGATCTAATGCGATGAATGGGATTTTGGGGGTGCTCGAATAAACTGAATAGGGAGACAGAAATGCTCTGCAGCATGTTGCAGATGTCTGAGAGGGGCAGCTGCAGCAGTTTTCTTGCACATGCTGCAGAGAAGACAATGCAGGACTACAGCGCACTACAGAGCGACACAGCTTTTCTGATTTCCCTGTGTTTCCTAGCTTCTGTCCTCCTTTCTGTGTTTTTTGTTTTGTGACTGCAGGAAAGATGCTTTCTTTGAGGAGGCCTTGAAAACTCAGAAGCATGGATCTTTCTAAACTTTCCAGTTAAATATTTACTGTCCCAGACAGAAAATGCTTCATTCATCAATTGTCTGAATGCCCCCACCTGGAAAAGAAGCACAGAGCCCCAGAGATCCTTCAGCAAACAAATTCCTTCTCATTACCGGCTCCGTGGGCATGACTGCTCTCAGGAAACTTGAAAGTCGAGCTACTCAGAAGTGCTGCCCATACATGTTTACCTTGGACTCCAGCTTCCCTCTTCAGACTAAATCAGGTACTTTTTGTCTGGTTTGCCTAAACAAGTACAGCTGAGGAACAAATGCTGGAGCATTCCAGGGGGTTCAGCCATGCTAGCCCTGGGTTTCTGACACGCATTTCTGCGGGATTACTGTAAACTCCAGGTTAACCAGCAACACCTGCATGCTCCTCAGCATCACACATAGATATCAGAAATGCTGGCAGGTTTTTTTTTAAGCGTACTTCACCTTACTCTTACACCCTGCTTCAGGCTCATCCTTTTACATGAAGCACAGCTGACATATGCAAAAAGATACTTTTAACCCAAGATCAGACTGCAGGCTGCCCTGTCTGTGGAAGCAGGGTATTTAAGGCCCTCAAACTTCAGCTGCATCTCTCTGAGAGGCGATCGGGTTAAGCTGGAAGTTGCAAAGGTGGCTGTGAAGTGCAAACCATTTCCCCTGCAGCCTGGACTGGTCCTGTCAGAGCTTCGTGGTAAGGAGCAAGACCCCACGGTGCTCTGCAGAGCTCCGATCATGATCCCCTGAGCATAACAAATAGGCTGAAAGATGCAGCGTTCAGCAGGAGTAAATATCTTTGCAGTGTGCTGGGTGGAGCACGCAGCTGCAGTGTGGTGAGCTTATTTAAACTATAATATTGAGTGTGAGAGCTGAAATCAGCACGTTAGGTTAAAACCATCCATACCCCAGCTAGTGAACCTGTCAGCAATGAATGTGCTGCGAAGAGCATAGAGCTTCATGAATAGGCAACAGTTTCAGTGAAACTTCAAAGACTGATACCAAATGTTTTTCTCTCAGCAATTCAGTGTATTTCAACCCTCAGATACTAAGTGGTATTAACGTATTTCAGAGTGTCACAGAGAGAGCCCCTGTGTACTTTTGCTCAAGCGGTAACGTGGATTCATACTCCATACGATGACTGTACTGATGGCATGGCTGGAGTAGCCCTTGGGAGAGATCTGGCCCACAGATTTTGCAGCATTGCTCAATAGTCACTGTCTGGAGCTTGTACCTATACTGGAAAGCCCCAGATACACAGCGATACTGCAAGCAAATAGCCATTTACCTGAGCCAGGCAGGTTTCTGGGTGGCTGAGCAGTACTTGGAGCCAGACTGTCATGACCCCAGTAGTCAATGCTCATTAAAGAAAAATATGCAAGACCATTTTGTCAGGAAAAAGAAAGTAAAGAAAAAAGAGAAAAAGCCAAACTAATAAAAGAGAGAGCAGGACATCTGTAACAGAAATGTAGCATGCTTTATTTACACATTTGTTCAGTACTGACATGGAAAGAGCCCGGGCTCTCAGCCAAAGCTGATGCCCAAGTCCTGGGATGAAATCCTGCCTCTAAGCATCCTCTAACCTAGCCAGAGTCCAGAGGGCCGACACCGGCTGACCACAAGGTCCCGCACTGCCCATGCTCCCCCTGCTTAACACCTTGCATGGCAAACAGCACCTCCTTCCCGTGCAGGCTCATGCTTTTCCATCTTTCAGTCTCACATGGGAGAGGACACATGCTACAGCATCATTGCAGGGAACAACTCTAGTCAGTACTGACAGAGTGGTACACCCATATGAGCATTAAAGTATCATCAGAAGTGCATTTGTCTTCTCAGGGCAGCTGCAGTTCCTGTGTATGTGTTGGGGGTGGAGGCAAACATCGCTTGTTGGCAGGTTGGAAAGAGATCAGTGCAAGACCACGGAGATGGTTGGTGGGGCTGGAGCACCTCATGTACTGAGGAGAGATGGAAGGAACCAGGCTTCATCAGCCTGGAGAAGAGACATCTCAGGGAAGACCTAATTGCAGATGTCTGGTGCCTCACAGGCAGTTACCAACCTCCTCTCAGAAGTGCACAGGGATGTCTTGTCTTAAAACACTGTTGTGGTTTAAACCCAGGGGACAAAAGGGGTTTAATCCCGTAAGGGACAAAAGCGACACGTTGCAGCATGGGAAATTCTGGTTGCACATAAGGAGAAAAACTCCTTCCCACAAGAGTGGTACAGCCCTGGGACAGGGCCAAGAGAGGTGGTGGGATCTCCACTGTTGGACATGTTCAAAACTTAGCTGGACAAGGCCCTGACCAACCTGACCTCACTTTGAAGTCAGTTGAGCTTGGAGAGGGGGGTTGGAGTGAAGACCTCCAGATGTCTCTCCCCACCTTAATGTTTCTGTCATTCTGTGCGCAAAGCCTGCAACTCCCAGTCATGTGTTAATCATGTCTTAAAAATTAATTTCTGAGTAATCCTGAGGATTATTTATGTGACCCTGGGGCTTACTCACATAAGTACCAAGTGTAGGACTTGCTCTTAATTGGAGAGCTAAACATAAGTCTGCAGCCCAACGGGATTATTCAGCCTGCAACAGTATCTGGCAGATGGGCACAGATGCTTTCCATCCATTCCTTCTCAGATGTTCCTCTGATATAGCATTTTGTCCAACATTGTGTAACTATGTAGGAGAATGATTCAAATAGGCAGGCAATTACCCATGTGTTCCTGGTAGGAAGAAAGGTCATTTGCCAAACGCAAACTGCCATTTTTTAGTGTCTTCAGGCCTATTTGCAGTGTGTGTTTCAGTTTCACTTCTGTCAGGTTAGAGAAGTACTAGAAATGAAGTTTTACATCCTTGACATCCTGTTGATCTCTGTATTATCAAAATGTGTGGAGGCACCCACAGGAATCCCTAGTTCACCTTTACCACAGACTCAGTGCTTTGTGATTTCTTGGGAGTGGGTCTTCTCAGCACCTCTGCAACTGGTTGATCTGCCTCAGTTGTTATGGAGCAGGAAAGCCACTTTAATTTTAAGCAAAGCTGGTTTCACTCGCTCTTACTCATTCACAGATTTCCTCTACCCCCTCACAACTATGTGTTCACAGGCACAGAGAGGTGTATACCCAAGCAGTCTGGCCAGGACCACTTGGGGTGACACAGTGGATGAGGGATGCCAGGTATCAAGTTCTCAGCGAGCCTCCTGGGCCCCTCTTCATTGGTGTTGGTAAGCTGGTTTTTGGGCAGGTCTTGCATACTCTCTAGGATCCAGGGGTTACTATGGGGTGATAGTTTTGCCTCAGAACTCTGCTTACTTCAGCATCGTTTCTCCTTGGTTTTGGTTTCTTGAGGTATCAGAAAGAGGAAAGGCACAAGTGCGTTCTGGGACCTTGTGGCCATCCTCCTGTTGTCAGAGCATATGGTCTCCCGTTGGTAAGTCACCACCTAATCTCAGCACAGGCTTCCTGGGCATGGCATAAGAAGCTGCATTCAGTCAAAACAAATTCTCCATCTCAACTTTAGTCCTGCTACAAGAGTCCTGTGAAATGTAATCAAAGGAGCTCAGAAAAATTTAGATTGGAAGGCATCTCTGGAGGTCCCTAGTCCAACCACCTGCTCCAAGCAGGGCTCACCACATAGACAGATCAGGTTATCTCCAAGGATGGAGATCCCACCACCTCTCTGGGCTGTGTCCCAGGGCTGCACCATGCTTGTGGGGAAGTTTTGTCTCTGTTTTCTCAAAACTTCTTTTGGACTGGATGTCCCAAAATTGGACTTAATTCTGGATGCCTCCTGATGAGTGTCATGTAGCGGTGGAGAAGCCCTTCCCTCCACTGGCTTGCAAGGACCACCCAGGCCCTGGTCAGCCACCGAGGCCACAGACCCCTAGCTGATGCCTGTGTCCCTTGCTGTCCACCAGGACTGCAGAGCTGCTCCCCAGACCGTGGGTCTCATCCTGCACCACTGCTCGGCTCCTCTCAGCCAGGGGCAAGACACAGCATTTGCCCAGGCTGTGCTCCGGGAGGTTCCTGGCAGCCCATTTCTGCAGCCTGCTGAGGCCTCTCTGAAGGGCTGCGTGCTCCTCCAGCTGCTCCCCCAGTGTGGTACCATCCCCAGTGCCCTACATCCCCTCTTCTAGGTTGTTGATAAAGACGTTAAAAAATATTGGCCTCGTATTGACCTGAGAAATGGCACTTACAACTTTCTGCAGCCACACTTTGACTGATGGACCACTGTCCTTGAACCTGATGGTCCATCCAGTTTTCCACCCACTTTGCAGTTCACCTGTGAAATCCATAATTTCATCAGTTTAGCCGCAAAAGTAACGCTCGAAAACTCAAAAATAACTCTTGCAAAAAGATTTCCCTTCCTAAAACATCATCATTTGCAGACAGAAACATTTCTTTTTTATGAGTTTGATGCTCTGGTGTTGGCCCAACCTGGGAATCAGCATGTTGGTATTGTGCCAGCTGTTCTGAATACCCTGTTATTGTAACAAAGAACACCCACTCATAATTTCATACTGGCACCAGCAAAAAGGTTTTGTCATATATGAAAACTAGCAGGGAAATTAATCTTTTGTAAACCCCTAGAGTTAGAAAGTTCATGTATTGTTGACCAGACAATAAAACAGATAGCACAAAGGAAATGGACTGACAGTGCCTTGTAAACATAGTTTCACTAATTAGAAAAAAGGAGCATTGATGCTTTTATGATCTTGGGACAAAAAGTGAGCTACTGGAATGAGTTACATGCAGCAAAGAAACCTGGCTTTATCTGTAGTTTGGGTGTGCTTTAATCTGACGTCCTGACAAAGCTGTATGGTGAGTAATACCTAGAGTATGCCTGCCAAAGCTCTGCAGCCAAAGCACGACTCTACCTGTCACTCCAAAAAGGCCCAAATGAATAGCAGGACTCTAATCCCTAGGGCACCACATAGCCCGCAGCATCTGGCTGCTACAGGAGGGAGCAGATGATGCTTCCTTTCAGATTACTACAGGTGTGGAGCTCACACACATGCAGACAAATGTGCGGTTGCTCTTTGCTTGGGGTTAGCTAAAGATCTGGTATGGAAACTAACATGCTCGAACTCCCAGGGCACTTGCAGTTCACTACCCACTGTAGAGTTTCAGAACAAAAACTGACTCATCTTTCTCGGGATGACACCATACCTCCATGCATTTCAAAGTTCATTTTGCCATGATGAAGTATTRGGTGAGAAATTTAGACATTCTTTCTCTGCACTTTCTCTAAAAGCTTAGGTTTCAGTGCTTTGCTGTTTTCTTAGGGAAAAGCATTACACTGACAAATCCATGAGTAGCTCAGATAACTAGGGAACGCTGTAAGTTATTAGATCTGAACCAAGAAATGCCTTTTCCAAGTGAGATATATGAAAACTTTGATTTTACCCTACAGGAAATGTATCCAGAATTGTTCTTACAGCACAAAAAGGTTAAGAGAAGAGGTTACCTCTGTACCTGGTTCTTTCTGTAGGTCATCATCAAGTTCATACTGGTGCTTACTGGGCAGGGGACCTTCTTGATCAGCATTTCAGAGAATCCTTCACAGAAGATCCTGAGAAGACCCAGCACCACCTTCCTCCTGGAGGGGTCCTTCAACTGGGCTTTTTCTATCAGTTTCTCACTTCTGTCACCTTTATTTCCTTAACTAGCTGTTAGCACTGTGTGAGCTACATGGATAGCTAGGTATCTCTGCTAGTAGCTAAAGGCTGTGGATTTCACCTATTTTAAAAGACAAACACATTTAATCATACCTAGAATGACTCCACTGCAAACTAAACAACAAATATAAGCTCTTGCCTGTGGGAACTTTCTGAGTTATGTCACCATAGATACAGTGTTGTCGTACCATTCTCACAGCTGAGAAAAGAGGCACATCTTAATTTTGAAAAAGTGTTCACAGACTGTTAAAATGAAACAATTGGTTCAGTCACCGCATGGGTACAATAGATTTAAAATCCATTGGATAGCGACAGCTGCTGGGAGCTTTTCTGCAATTGCTCTCAGAAAAAAAGTAATTTTAGTGTGGAGTCAACTTTGGATCTCTGCTTCTTCCACTGCCTGGAATGGCAGGACCTGGATTTGTTTGGATCATTTATTTACTGTCACGTACAGGACAGAAGAAAAAAGGTGCCTTTCTGGAGTGCTCAGGCACATATTTTAAACGGAGTCCTTTGTACTCCCAAATCAATTAAGTGTATATGCTATCACAGTGCAAAATATTTCAGTGAAACGGATGAGGCAGGAACATTGCACCTGCCATCAGGATGGGCCTCCCTGACTTGCTTTCCTCCCCAGCCAACCCCACATCTCAGGTGTACAAAACTTTTGTATCATGCTTTTGGGGTCACAGATTTGAGCTCTGCTGGTTCAGATCCCAGAGGCGTGAGAGGTGTAAAGTTAAGGGTTGGCTGCAGGACACAGACCTTGAGCAGCTTACCCCTCCTAAACCAAAAGACCTCTCTGTTGAATACTTAATTAGTAGATCTGAGACAGCAGGGTACAAAGGCTTTACTGGTCAGAAGCCACATTTTGAACTCCACCCTGAAACCAGAAGCACGCTATGGTGTCATGTGCATGCAGAAAAATACCCAGCTTAGCAAGGAGCTGCCATATCCTGCCCTAACTTCAACTTTCAGGCTGACTTAAGGTGGAGCTCATGTGGTGTGACTGTGATGTTGAATCTCCAGGTGATAACTGCACTGCTGATGAAAAGCAGTGTCAGCATCTGAAAGCTGTGGCTGCAGTCTGCTGGCCACCAGGAAGGAGAAGAAAGTCCCGCTGGTCTCACTGCTACTCAGTCCTCCAGGAACAACAAGGAACCCAGCTCCTTCACCTGGAAAGAGCTGCAGCTGCAAATGCAGACACCCCTCGGCTACAAAGCAGATATGCTTTTTCCCCATCTTCCAGGAACCAGCCAACATCCCTTGTATCGCAGCCGGATTAAGCTTCGACTTGTTTCTCTCTTCTAGGCCCCAAGCTCATCCCTGTGCAGGGGAGAGCACTGAAGTGCCTTGCCTGTGTTTGGCAGCCGTGATAGAGCTTGGCATGCTGGTAGACAGGAGATGACGCACGCCATGGAGAGAGAGAAATGAAGTGGTAAGGGGAAAGAGGCGGTGGCAGCCTAGGACTGCTTCACAGTAACTCCCCATGCTAGCAAGCTGCCCCTAACAGAGATCCCATCAGCTCCTCCACCCAAGAAGAGATGTGACAAGTCTTTAAATTATTGGCCTCTTGCAGACCAGTGGCTGCAGCTCCTGCTGGTTTCAGCTGAGATGTGGGCTCTCCCACACGCCTGGTGACTAGAAGCAAGGAATCCCATCTCGGGCATTCGAAAGCAGAAGAAAAAAAGCAGACCTTGCTGGCCTTAGCGATCCTGTGTATGTGAGCTGCTATCAGGAAAGTGATTCATGCAAAAGTGGCCAGAGATCGTAGAGGAGTCCAGATCCCAGCCAGATTCTGCGCATGGGCTGTGATAACTTTTGGGGATACATTAACCATACCACATTCAACAGGTTTAATTGTTGTAGTGGAAATATCTTCCGCTTATCTTTGGAAGCATTCCTCTCCCCCTCCCCTGCATTTTGAAGGCTTGGGTTTCAAGTTCATATCTATCAGAACAGAAAACAGCAGGACGTGCCCTATCATGTCCTGGACACCCTAAGCCAAAAACAAGGGAGCTGCACCCTTTTCCCCTCATCCAGTTTCTATCTTTTATATGCACTTAAAATGTGCACATAAAGATTTTTCACGCCCAAACCATTTCCGAAGCAATGAGCAGTCACAATAACTATTAGAATTTTGAAGGACTGTAATTCCAGGGCAATTTTACCACTCCCTCTGACAGTCTTATATTTGTGATGCTATATATTTCTCATAAACAAAACAGCCCAGAACATATCAATCAAATTATCAGCATAGAGAGGATTAGTTAGGCAGGCACTTACAATTTGCTCAGCACTCCTGGTGAGACCAGAACAGCGGGTAGCCCATCTTACTCTCTAGTAGGATTAACACTGATGGAAAAAGTGTTAGTACCTTTCTGGTGTACCTATCACCTACTTCTCCTATTAAGTTAGAGATGCATAAAATAACAGATATTTAAGTTAGATATGTATTTAAAAAAAAAAAACCAAACAAAACCTTGGACTAACTAAACCCATTCTTCATGTAAACTCCAGAGTTTGAGCTGAAATGGTGTTTTCCCTTGAGCAGTCTTCAGGACAGTATGCTAATATGGTTTGTGAGCCCAGAATTTTTACTCCTCCATGTTTTTTCTGCCAGAGAAATGTTTTATTTTGGTGTATCATGGACCATTCCTTAAAATGAGCAATAGCTTTGAGGCTTAGCACTTCTGGAAAGGCTGTTTTGGGTGCACACACACTGAGGATCTCAAGCACAAGGGATTCAGTCCTTCCTGTATTTTGCAACCACAATGCAAAAGAGCCAGGTGAGCAACTCCAGGAGCTAAATGGTTGTAACCAAACAGGTGGAATTTAGCTTTTGCCTGCCTATGTACCTCCTCAGGCATGTAGATGTGAGCACTTTCACAACAATGAAATTAAGCTGAGACAAAAAAGTCACAAAGACCTAGTGATTATTGAATAGTTATAGGCATAAGCAAAGCACTACCTTCCTCTCTGTCTCCAGGCAAAATTTAATACAAAAACCGCAGTGCATATTTTTTTAGAACATGCCTGCAATGTTGCTAGACACAAGTGTCATACCCCAGTGACTGAGGCACGTTCCTGGATTGAGAAGCAATCTTCAGGTCCTGAAGAGCCCACAAGGCTCTACTGAGGTCCATCTAATAATATCATTAGAGTACTACCACCAGACCACTATGGCAGAAAGGCATAAGAAAAGAAATTTCTTGACCCTGTAGCAAACATCATCTTTGGGATAAAGCCTTATGGGTTTTTGACGTTGATCTGGGAAGTCCAATCCAAACAGCAGCAAGGTTTTCCTTAATATGCAGAATCCAAAATGCAAAACTCAGAGCAAGAAGCACCAAAGAACAGTTCATGACTCCCCTCTCCCTTTTGCCTTTGCCTTTCTCAGTCAGAGATCGGGGCTGCAAGTCAGCCCCTTTCCTGCTGAACACCTGAGAACTTCGTGCACTGGCTCACCAGCGGTGTATTTCCATTCCCTCCCCAAGGGGATTTCTGCACCTGGAGAAGGACAGGGATGACCTTGATGGTTACAGCCCGAGCCCAACTGCAGGCAGGATCACTTGCAAATGATGTCTTCTCACATGTCTCCTTGTGCGCTGGCACACCTCTCATGAGTTGAGTGACTCTCTGTGGGGCTCAGTTTGTTTTAGCACCTAACCACCAAAATGTGCTGCAGCGTTGTGGCAGCCAGCACGTGGGGGGTGTGCTGCCACAAGCTCTGTTAGTTTTCTCAGAGTCTTACATTGCTCCACATTTTTCTGAAAAACCCTGCTTCCATAGACATAGGATTATATGAGGATCTCAGCTTTCAACTAGAACAATAGCAGTAATGGTGGTAGGGAAAATATGTGACACTTGAACCCAAAGGTTTGGGGGAAAAGGAATTTAACTTTCATTATTCATTAAAAATTCACTATTATAAGATAACACCTTGCCTTTCAATTTGTTAATACTTCATAGAAGGCAATACTGGGCATAATGCCACAATCAGATATGGCTGTGTATGTATTACATTACAAAGTGAAGACACACACATCCAATTTAACTACAGGCAATTACATTATGTATAAGTGGCCACTCTGCTGGGAAGATGCATAGATCTGGAGTTCACCCTGGATGCCTTTGCTGCTTACTTCTGAAGCCTGCCTATATAGAAATGAACTACCCCAAACACACAAGCATAGCTTGACATGACTGCCTTCTGGGCATCTGATCTGTTCCTGGCATTTTAAAGCCATTCAGAGATACATGCACTGTCAAAGCACAAGGAAGCAAAAGAATCGACTTGTTATATATTCTTAATACATGAGCTCCTGGGATTTCAGCCATTCCTGAAATCTGTTTAACGAGAACAGATGAGTAATCTGCTATTCTGACTACTGAAAAACTGGAAAATAACCCAGAAGTCATTCATTTCCAAAAGGTGAAATAAAGCTGCTCCTAAACTCCGCCTGCTTTGTGCAATCCTGGAAAAAACCTTGGATGCAAGGAAATGTACATCAATTTAATACTGGAGAGCTCAGCAAGATCACTTCCAATCACCTCTGGGGAAATGCAAACTTGCTTTGCAGTGTACAGAATTTAGTCAGCTAGCAGCTTACAGGAGCAGCTTCTGGTTTTGGAGGATCGCGAGTGATGAGTCAAATCTCTTAGCTATTTCTGTTAGAAAATAAATAATTTTCTGCATTTGAAAAAAATCTTTCTGGTAGATGGAGGGGAGCAGGAAGGCTGTACAAGAGACTTGATCCTTTTTGGTTTTTTTTTGTTTCTGCTCATGGTAACAACATCTCACTTCCCAGAGACAGCTGAATCTTCTGGAACGTTGTCTCTTCCTTGCCTTGTACTGCTGCAGAAACAGGAACAAATGAACAGAAAGCTGTATGAGAAGGCAAGACCCCTGTACAAAGGCTGATTTAACCTCTTCCAATAACCCATTTGTCACAACGTAGTGAAGCAGAAAGACCGTCTTTCCTAGATATAGGTTAAAAAGGCAGCTATGTCCGTGTAAAACCTGTAAACAAAATCCCTGACACTGGTACGGCATCTGTTGCTTTAATAGAGGGTTGACTACACAACTCCTTGGGGTGCTTTGCAGCCTCAAGTTGTGCTCCTCCGAGGAAGACCAGCCCAACTGAAAGCTGGGAACAGTCTCCAGTGTGCTGTTCCATTGTGCCTATAAAGAGTCGGACAAATTTGACTGCGTACACAAAAAAGTGTATCCCACACTACAGCAGCTAAAACCAGTGGGAAACAGAAAAATGTAGGTGCAGCTATTTTTTCCCCACAACCTTTCCTAATTAAGTCTAAAAATGTCTGTAAGGCGAGCCCTGCCCCATCTTTCTGAAACCAGTCACTACATGTGCTTGTCAAAAGTACTTCTTGCACTCTGTTCTGTAAATAAATGCCAGTTAGAAATTGCAAGAACATAGAGTGAAACGATGTAAATATCAAATAATACAAAGCCTTTAAGGAATGTTTCCAAACACGGGGATAGTGGAAGTATGTCAGGCATATTGTACTTCCACAGAGAATTTCTAAAAACAGTATTACTTCATGTATGAGTCTGTAGGATGGAATACATAAATTGGGCAAGCAATATAGCCCTGTGCAGCTAGAGGTTTGTTCAGGACTCTCAAAATGCATACAGCAAATAATGAGAGCTCTGAGACAGTCTTGTGCTACTGTACACGAGCATACTCCACTGTCCCCAAGTCATCTAGACAGTTTCCAGCACCAGAAGGCATACACTGTGAAGATACGCCATCACTTTCCTTTCTGCACAGCTTCTAGACCCAGCAACAAAAGATGACGTGAGCACACATCTTGAAAACTGGCTAGCATGAAGCATACCCAGCCTTGTGGAGAGTGACTGTGCCCCTCTGCTCAGCACATATGGAGTTCTGAGACAAGTTTTGGGTTTCCCAAGACAGGAGGGATGTTGATAAACTGAAGAGTTCAAACATAGGATCACAGAGGTGTCCTGACGATGGGAGTGCAGCACATTATAGGAAGAAGTGGAGGGAACTGGGCTTGTTCAGCCTGAAGAAGACAGGGCTCCAGTGGGATCTACTTGCAGTCAGCCATTGCCTACTTGAGCAAGACAAAAGACAGAGACAGACTCTTCTCTGAGGTGGATGAGGAAATGGTGAGAGACAACAGGCATGGGTTGCAGCAGGGGAAATTCTGGTTGGATATAAGGAAAAAATTCTTTCCCATCAGTGGTGCAGACAAGGCCCAGATAAGAGCTGGTGGGACCTCTGTCCTGGGAGATATTCCAGACTTGTCAGGACAAGGCCCTGAGCAACCTGGCCTATCTTTGGTGAGCCCTGCTTCGAGCAGGGGGTTAGACCAGGGGCCTCCACGTGTTGCTCTTCTAATCTATATTTTTCTGTGATTTTCATGACCCTCGGATGTGGATTTTATAGTTGTTTGATTTGGGGATGTAAGGAGGCTTTCAGCATTTCTGAGCTTCATAGCCTTTGAAGTAATTGAAACAGGGCTTGTTTTACACATGTCCGTGAACTCAGCTGGGGTCTGAGTGTCCCTTGTGAGACACCTCTCGTTCAGCCACCATCACTGTTTGCCGTGAGGCTTTCAGAGCCAGAACTTAAAAGAGCAATTCTGGACATGAGATACAAGTTGAAAAGACCTCAGCTCACTCTTTCCACTAACAGCACTAAAAAAAATAAGTTGTTTGCCCTCCTCTAATCTTTCCTTAGCTCCAGTCCCTACCTTCTGTGGTGGCCCTCCACATCTCAGTCTGCCGCCAGAGCTTGTCCTGAGCCACCCTGGCAGCAGGCTCAGCTGGGACAGGGACATGGACCCTCGTGCTGCCTCTCACCCTGGTGCCCCCCGTCCCAGACACACAGCGGTGGGGCAGGACAGAGGCGCACCACAGCGGCGTGGGGCAGCGCCATACCTCCCGGCCCCCTCTCCAGCCCCCTTGCTGCAGGGCGGCCACTAATGAACCTGGGCTGCAGAGCTGCTTTGGGCTGCCTGGGGAGCATCGGTGTCTGGGAGAGGGGAGCTGGTGCTGTGCGACAGTATTTCTCTTAGTCTTTGTGGTCCATGCCTTCACCCAGGCCTTTCCCTTTCCCTTCCCTCAACCCCACTCATGCATTTCCGTGCCCTGCTGCGGCAGTGGCACCCCCCTATGCTGTTTTCCAAAAAAAAAAAAAAGTGGCAACCCATCCTTCGGCTGCTAAGCTTGTTAACCCACTTAATAGCACCACTGAAAGGGGACCAAAAATGAAGGTCTGGAAGGGAAATACCTCTTCCACTCGTTTGTAACTGAAGTTTTTTCAACTAAAACATCAGGCACGTGCTAGTCTCACTCTTCCTTGTTTAACACAAAGCAAAGAGTTGGAACAAGCAGGTAGGACGCACTGCGGCAGGCTCGGGGGCACAGCCACTGGCCAGAAAGGTTTGGTTTCATAGGTGTGTTTCTTTGACTTGAAACATTATTATTATTCTAGGTGGGTTGACAAAGCAAACAAGCACAATTGCTCGGTAGGCAGTCAGTACGGATGCTGAAAGCAGAGTCCCTTTGCCCATCCCTTCCCCGGTCAGCTAGTGCCTTCCCACAACGTTCCCAGCACAGAGCTCGTCTAACACGTTATTTTGTATGAAGAGTTCAGCCAAATGAACCGTGAAGCAATGAGACAGGCAGAAATGAAGCAAGTACAAACCATGCCCACAGCAGCAATCAGACAGGTTGAGAACTGTCTGCTTCTCCTTCATGGACGCTGTGACGAAGACTCGACTACACCAGCGCCGCAGAAGGACTCTCATGAATGTTTTTCTCACCAGGAGCAAAGAGCAGAATATCAAAGAAATAAATATCCTCCTTGGCCCTTCTTCTCCCTTGCTGGTCCAAGCTCCCTCTCTCTTTGGTTTCCAGCTCCATTCTCTTTGCTGGGCACAGCTGAAGAGCATCTCTGCCTGCCCAAGCAGCCAGACGGCACCTGCCCTGGGCCAGCACTGCACAGTGCCGTTCCTGCTGTTTAAAGGGTTTTTGGGGCCCCCCAGCAGGGCTGGCAATACAGTCCTGTTCTCACTATCATTAACTTATCCTTATTTTTCCTGCATATTCCTGAAAGCTGGGGCACATGGCAGAAGAGCTAAAGCTATCTGGGAGCTGGATCATTTGTGTGGCAACTCTTACGTCCACAGAAGACACCAAAGCTGTCCTTACCTGGGCAAGGGCATGGAGGCTCCAGACCTCTTTCCCTTTGGCAGCTGCACCCCCTGTGATGCACAGCAGGTTGGGAGGTAGCAGGGAAAGAGGCACTCAGCCAGCTCCAGGGGATACCCCCAGAGGATGCACCACAGCGGGTCATGCTGTTTCTGTGTTACCGCACATTGGTGTAGCTCTGTTCCCCACAGCCCTGGCAGGAACACATCCTAGCTCCTGTGTGATGCTGACTGCAGCGACATGTCACCTAAATACGTATAGACACTCGTACCATCTGCTTAGCCAGTGTTGCTGCTTGGGAACTTGGGCCTGGCTTCAGTCAGTGGAACGAAGGGTGAAGGAAAAACAGTGCCCAAGGCCCAGGAGTGCAGGTAGTCTGGTGGGACATCTCTGCGATTGGGACCTTAGGTGTGCTTGAACTTAGCCTGACTTTGAAGGGATGCAGGTGAGGATGGTTACAGGAGTTTCCCAAAGGATCCAGGACCATTCCACGTCTTGGAGGCCAACCAGCACAGCTCTACCCATGTCTGCATGGTTACATCCCCTTTCCCCTCCACCGCACCAGATGGCCACATCCAAGCTGCGAATGGGGAGCGCTCCCAGGCCTGGGCATTGTTTGGGAGTATCTGAGCCAAAGCAGTGGCAAGGACAGTGAGGACCACTGAACAGAAGTCCAGGTCTTGTTTCACTGACCAGCGCAGACATACCTTGGTGTTCCTGTCTTGACACAGCCGGTGCATCTTCCTGTCCATCTTCCTCAGCAGTGCTGTACACCACAGTGTACATCCATACCCCAAAGAGTGGGGCTTCTCCCTTCCTCCACCCCAGCAATCTCCACAGACTGAAAAAAGCTGACAGAGCTGCTACAAAACATGGTCAGATAGATATCCACACAGGTGCAGCGGTTGTATGAATGATATCTCCCTGCACCAGCCAGCTCTCCTCCACTCCTGGGAGTCTGGATGCCACCTACCCCAGTGTTTCCTCTCATGGCGTGTGTTTCAATTGCTGTCAGGAGAAGCAGCTTTATCCTGCCAGGACTTTGAAAAGAGGTTCATCTCCAATGACTCCTTGAACAAGAAAACAACCTGATTCCCCCAGTGGGCATGCATTTGCTGCAAGGAATAACAGGGGAGCACAAAACTTCTGTCCATCTTCTACATTTGTTAAAATGCTTTCTTGGGTATGCAGCTCTCATACAAGATCTCACACAAGATCCACTGCAGGATTTGGTGGAAGTTAAAGGAAAGCACAGAGATGGTATTTAGGTGAAGATTTGGGTCATGAAGCAGAACTGGGGGATGGGGAAGGACAGATGCCATGGGGTTTAAGACTAAAGCAGCATACATATCATGTCTTCTCTTATCACAGGTGATGCAGATCTCATGGCATTACAGAGCTGCCAATTGTTGTATGTGTATCTAAAGCATCACCCTAACCATTGTGCCTTGAACCGTGGGGACGGCTTGTGGGCAAGGAGACCAGGAACGGTGGTTTGAAAAAATGGTTTGCAAAAATCCACTCTTTGCTGCTCTATGGGCTATTCTTAAAGCAGCATTTTTGCTTTTCAGCTGTATTTTATGACTTGGAAGGAAAAAATATTCCAACAGCAAGATAGGATAATTCTGTAAAAAGCACAGGGCATCTCCTAGCATATCATTCCTAGTAGAAAATGATAGACTACTGCTTCATCTGTTCGTCTGCTGCCCCCCTGAGTGCTCGTTGCTTACTTTAGGACAGCCACATCAGCACAAAGAGCAGCTCTTGCTCCGGCTGCCACAAGCCCTGCGCAATAAGCTTCTGAGATCTGGGCTGTGCCAGCAAAAATGGGGGCCAAATCCAGACCCATGTATTTACAAATATTTAATAAATGCTGAAAGCAGACAGAAAATCCTGCCAGCCTTCCCCCGTCTACAATCCTGAGTGCTTTTCAGCCTGAGATAAGCTTTAACACTCCTCTCCCCAAACACACACATACACACGCACCCCCCTCTCATAGCTATTTCCTCTGCAGAAGGCAACTCAGAAAATAAAATAGCTCAATTTCTTCCAGGCATGTCTGAGAAGCCATTTTCGAATAGTAAAACCAACGGGTTCAGCTGCTTTAATAACTGTGGTATTAGCTTGACATGAATTGCTTTCAAAGCTTGAGGATTCTGCTGTGACTCTCACACACAAAACTGCTTGCAGGGGGAATGACTCCAGTGTTACCTGCTGTGGGGCCTCCAGGGTCCATTGCAAGTCACTGCAAGAATTCCCGTCTCCTGCCAGATGTTTCTCCAGCAGCCTCACTTCATGGGTCACATCATCTCTAAAGGGTCTCTTCTACTTTCCAGTCTTCTTAGTCCCATTGTAGAGTAACTCTTGTGGGTGCCTCTGCCTTAGAGGCCACCACTGAAATGCCCTGTCTTGTCTCAACACCCGGACCTGACAAAGCCATTTCCATACACAGGATTGGTCTGGATTCTGAAACCGGCCCCAGCAACAAATACGGAAAACATCTCCAGATTACATCTGAGGCGCAGTCATGGTACAATCTGTGTTAACCTCCCAGTGGCGAATGAGTGAAAGTGAGTTTTCAGATGCCACCTTGATACAGTACCTTTTGACCATTGTAGGCAGGAAAGAAAAGAGGGGAATGAAATAAAAGGAGCAGTTTTTCTCAAAAGTGCTCTTATAAGAATACAGTTCTCATCCTCGGGGCAGGGGAAGGGACTGTTTCTGTTTTCAAATGCATCTTGGCAGGCAGCAAATTAGGCAACATGGAAATGGTTACAACACCACTGGGACCTTTACTGAAGATGCCTAAAGACCAGGGCCTGGACAAAGAAGGTGACAGTGATGCTGGTAAGATCTTGTCCAGGTCATAATTTTTGCCTACATCACTGAAAAGCCTTCAGACAACCAGAGAAAACATTAGATAAACAACCAGCAACTGGCCAATTCTCTCCTCCTTGCTAAACATATCCGAACATATCCTTTTAAGTCTCCTCTTTCACACGCCTCTTACAATGCCACTGGAGTGATATTTAACCTTTATCTCCCTGGCTCAGAAAGGAGATGGAAGAACTGGAAAAGGACAGAAAGATATTGGGAGGATGATGAGAAGTAAGGAAGCGTTTCTTCATCAGCCAACTGTATCAAGACACATTGGTCTAGAAAAGAGATGACTAGAGTGAAAGTAGATCCATCAGTGGTGAGAGGCAAGGAGAAGGTCAACAGGCAATAACTACTCATGTGTCTCTTAGTACAAGAACAAAGAGGCAACAAATGAAACTAGCGGATGGCAGCTTCATATTCAGCCAGAGGAGGTATTTCTTCTTACCATACACAGTCCAGCTGTGTGACCCATTACCATTAGATATTGTAGATCCATCAGTTTTGCCTGGCTCAAAAACCCACAAGACAAACTCACAGAAGTGGATGGACAAAGTAACAAGAGAAGAGAAAAGCCACCAAAGCAAATATTGCTGTGGTCAGGAGGAACATACCCTGACCCAGCAAACAGGGCCAAACTGTGATGCTGAGTAAAGAGGAGCATGAGACCCTCTCCTGTGGCAGCCAGCCGTGGAGAACCATTCACAGAGATTTACACCTCCCTGTTGCCCCGTCTCATCCCCACACATCATTAAATCACTACTATCGTCATTAAAAACTGGCCACAGTGACTTCCAATCAGCATGTTGCCTCGTGCCATCTAAAGAAAATGTGCCCTGCCTTCACACTGCCTGTGGCCAGCTCCTGACTGGAGATTAATGTATTCTTGACCTTGTTAAAGAGATGTTCTCAGCTGAAGCCATTCTGCAAAACATAGTTAATGACTTGTATGAAGGAGAGTTTGCTTAGTCTGGAATGGAGACAGCTGAGGGGGATCCTAGTTACAGTCTCCCACTGCCTGAAGGGCATTACAGAGAAGACAGAGACAGGCTCTTCTCAGAGGTGCCCAGTGACAGGGCAGAAGGCCCCAGGGCACAAGTTGCAAGAGGGGTTGGATGTGAGGAGAAAACTCTTTCCCGTGAGAGCAGTGCAGCCCTGGGACAGGCATCAGAGAGGTGGTGGGACCTCTATCCTTGAAGATATTGAGCACTCAACCAGATGAGGGCCTGAGCTACCTGACCTAGCGTTGTGGTGAGCTCTGCTGGGCACAGAGGGTTGGATTGGAAACTTCCAGAGATGCCTTCTGACATAAATCTTTGTCAGATTCTGGGAACCATATCCCACCCAGTGTGACCAGCCTTGCAAGCCAGGACTGATCATCCATGTTTAGTCAAAAACATAAGTGTTTTTGACAGAGGAACAACATCCTCCATGCATGGCTGAGACACCAACCCACAGGTGGTGGTTTGGTGCTCAGCCGTCAGCTCTCTGACTCACACAGTACCTCTGCACTGCTGCCTGCCCTGCAGTACTGGAAAGGATTTGCGTGAGGGAGGAGCTGTACCTGGCACACACGCTGAAGCACCTTCAGCCACTTTTCTGACTATCTTGTTGAAGGATTATCTGTATCAGCGATTCCCACAAATCTCACTGGTGTCGCCTTGTCCATGGTAAGGGTAGGAAGCCATCAAGAGTCATCCTTAGGATCCTGCATGTAGCAGCCTTCACACGGTGCCCTCTGGGGAATACTTGAAGGTTTTTAAAGAAAACAGAAGCAATCTCTTTTGTTTCTAATTACTCTTTAAACAAAAATATCACCTCCCAGCTCTATCCAAGCTCAGTGCCCTCTTGAGCCAGGTACGCCAGGCTTTACAGCACCAGCTCCATTGCCCCGAGGAAGCGTTGCCCAGACAGAAAAGGTGGGAACAGGCAATGACACTACGCCTGTTGTCCCACATGGGATCAGGTGAACACTGGAAAGTGGTTCCCTTTACCCCTAAAGGAGAGAAACAGGCAGCTCCTGTGATTCAGCCCTTCCTAAGACACAAAGTCCAAATCATCGGTAGCAATTTCCCATGGACCCCAGTTAACATCATGGGCAGTTTAAAGGACCAGCTTAGATGAGAAGCCTGAATTTTTGCATGGCTGCATGAAGTAAGCAAAATCATCACTCAGAGAGACACTTGTTGGAGCTAACAAAAGAGGTATGGTACACACATGAGAGCTCAGATCTGCAGCCTTAGCTGAATTCCTTCATGAAAATCCCCTCTATCCTCTCAGTAATAACAACAGTATCATTTTTCTCTTTCTCTCTCTCTCTCTCTCCCTTCTGTCTGTAATTTGCTCTTCCTGGTGGAAGGGAAAGGAAGCGTAAATTATTGCAACACTGACAAGACCTGAATAGCATCTTCTGTCACTAACAGCAAACCTTAGGAAGCAGAACACACATCTGACAGAGCTTTGCAGAATCTGGAGACGTTATCCATGTGCTTGTTTACTGACTGAAGAGATAAGCATGAAAGCAATTCAAAGCATGTCCCTCTTTTTTTCTCACTTATTTCTCCAGTTTCTGGCACATCTCAGGTGTCTACTAAGCAAATTTGCAATTGTTTAGCACTGAATGCACTGAGATGGGCCAGATCTAACTACTCAAGGAGGCAAACTCTAATGTGCATTTGCCTTGTCCCTTTTGCAACCAAGGAACTCAAATCACTTGCTCTTTCTGTGCAGCTGGAGGGCCCAGAAGTAATATAACCAGCAATGTGTCTACACCCAGCAATGTGTACACCGCAGTCTTACAATGGTGGTCAAATGTTGTTACCTTGTGAAAGATCCTTTACAAATTGTGGCTGGAGCCAAAATGCCTCAAGGAGAAATTTGACATAGGATTTTTCATCCCGAATCAGACTCTCAGCTGGGGTAATGACATAATAATCACTAACACTTTTGTATAAAGCTCCCATATTTCTACCAGATGACATCTCAACGCATACATGTTGCACAGCAGTTTCATAGTGAGCACTACATACGCACACTGGATTTACTGAGCACACACAGAGGAGGATTTTACGGGCATGCCCAGAACACCCAGGACTCGTTGAGCACAAGCAGGTTGACCACAGAAATCATGGATCAGGGTTTTGAAGCTTTCAGGTCGTTTTGGATTCACTGGTTGTACACAGAAAAAATAGGTCTGCACATGTGTTGTGGTTGCCTTTCAGGATGTCTGGATATTGACCGTACGTTCGGAGATATTTATTGCTGTGTTACACAGTGCTATTCTTTGAATAGACTACCAGGCGCTCACAAATACTGGAAAAACAGCCGATTCTGGTTTTTGGCCTGGACAAAATGTCTGCATGGGAAAAAGGGGACTTGCTCAGGAATCCTGGTTCTAGAGTGACTCCTTAGATACTGAGGTCTCCAAAATTTAAGAAAGGCTACGCTTATTTAGCTCATCCCGAATGGTTCTCGTCTTCTCCTCCCTAGATGGACTACACACTGCTAATCAACAGAGCTAGTGTATGCAGAGAGACAAATGATGTGTGACAATCCACCAGGGAGCCACTTTCTATGGAAGACAATTTTAATGTAAAGTGCTTTAACATCCTGTGAGCCAGCAGGAGGACACCTAGAGCAGGCTCTCTTCAATTAATTGGTTCCTTGCTTCTGATAGGTGTCCAGAGATTTTTATTAGAACTGTGTTCCTAATCCTTTACGTGATCTTGTACCGTCTTGCTAGCAGCTGTCTTCACCAGTGGTGCTAGACACTCCCAACAGAGAGCTCACTGAAGGGATACGACCAGGGGCTTGAGGACACTGTAACATGTGCCCATGACTTACACATGAATTTTATGCTGACTGAAAGTCACATTAAATACAGAGTACACCACTGTTTGCCCTGGGGAGTGCACAGAAAGGATGCACTTTTCTTAGCTGTTTGCCTGAAAGACCTATGTTTTTAATCATTAGTAAGAAAGGCTAGGAAATATGCTTCGACAAACTAGAGCTGAAATGGACAAAAAGTACCGATTTCAGTGAATGGACATTTTGGAGTAGTGTCAGGTCAGCAGGGGCATCGCTAACACGGCAGAGCAACTCTGTGCTGCTAGCCCTAGCACAGACATGGCCGTCCTGGCAGAGGCCCCCTTGTAAGGATAGGACAGAGCCTTCGCTGCGCTGCCATGCTGGGTGGTAGTCCTAATGTGCACACAAGCCCCTGGACTTCTGACTCCAGAGTGACATAGCTGTGGTTTGGGGTAATTCAGCAGTACAGCAGCTTTCGCCTCAGTTGCTGTGCCTCTCAGGGGCTGCCTCCTTTCAGTTTCAGAGAAAGGGGAAAAAGAATCAGCCAGAAGCTGGCTGCTTCATTCAAAACTGCACAGTGTGACTTACAGCGGGAGTAAATCTCACCAGCTTCAGCTTCTACAGAGGCAAAATTCCCTCCTCTAGTCTCGATGTTCTTTTGTCAGCAGCACGAACACACAGAAAACTGAATGTTGCTACCATTATTTGCATCTATTGTTCTATAAATGACAGATTCAGAGGAACAGGATTTTAAAAAAAAAAAAAAAAAAGGAAACAACCCAAAGGTCTGTCAATTGTGTAAAAAGCATTCCTGCACTGCAGGGTGGGTGGTCCGCTTGGAAGTTGTTATGGTGTCAGCACAACCCGGCACAAAAGATCAGTGATGTGTGTGCAAATACAGCAGTCTGATCATCGCATTTGAAACCAGGTTAGCCAAGAGGCTTACCTGTGTACTGAATCATGTTTAACACACGTACTTCACTAGCAGTCAAGTGGGAAATGCCGCTTTAACATTGCATCCACTCTCTGTTAGGAATGTAACTGGCATTTTAAAACCAAGATGGATACACGCTCATTTTACACACAGGGAAACAGAGGCATAAAGCTCACCAAAAATGATAAATTCTGGGACGTGGAAAACGAGGTGTCTTTGAAAACAGAGCAGTAAGTTACTTGTCCAGCTTCACTGAAGAAATCACTAACAAGATGGAAAGCAAAATCAAGTCCTTTTGCAGAAGGTCGTCCAGTGCAAAAACTTGACTGCAGTATTTGCAGTACCAAACACTGAAATTCTTTTTCTTTTTGGAAAAGAGCTATTGACTTTTGTATCAAATATGAAACATTTTAATAGGTACTTTGTAGGTGTGAGACTTGTAACTGAAGTAAACGAAAGTTCTTGCTATTCTTACAGCTGTGTTAATGTAAAAAACCACAATGCATTAAAGTGAAGCTGCGTAACTGCAGATGCTGTCTGGCTTAACGTCAAGTTAGAGGAAAGCGTATTTGGGTGGGGATTATACAACCAAGCATTATGGCTGATTTCAAATAACTTAGCAAGATTCCACTTATTACGAACTCACTTAAATTTTTATAGTGTTAAAATTAGTTGTCCCATTAGCTCTGCGGGTTAAAGTCCAACAGCATTCATGGAACAGTAATAAGAGCACCCTCTAGTGGTCATTATCACAGATACTAATTAAACCTTTTTAAGTAAGCCGTTAGTGTATCATGCAAACAGGGTACCCAGAAAGTTTATTAACATGAATACGCTGTATGTTATTCATGCTATATCAGTCCAACAGACACAACTGCAAGGTTTTATCTTGTTTATTCACCAAAAATGCTATGCATTTAATAAAAATATTCTAACACTTCACGTAGCTTAGGGCAAAATAATTCTTTTATTTGCAATTTTCAAAATTGTCACAGAAACCCTCAGGAAGGATACAAAAAAATGACAGAGCAGTAAGTTTGGTCTCCATACCAAAGACCTTAGTAGAAACTATAACAGAGAATGGAATTAATGTACAGCTGCATAAAGATGATCTGTTGAGAAGCAAGCAATGTGGCTGCTGTAAAAAGGAGTCATGATTTACTGATCTTTACAGATCCATTGCAGTTCTCTGAAGCAATCATGGAACATGTAGACCTCCCATTTAATCATAACATTTTAAAGATGCCTAAGTATAGAATTTACTGTAAGATAATATAGAAATTAGTATCTGATAATCATTAAACACAAAAACAGAACATAAGTACTAGGTTGGAATGTATGAGTAACTCACCGGCAGCTTCAGTCAACTTAGCTTTAGTTAGACGAAGCAGGAGTTACAGCATCAGAAACTGTCAAAGGTAAGAGACAGATGGATTGAGTCTTTCCAGAAGCAAAAGATTAGGAAGAATAGCTTGAATGCCAAGTAGCCAGCAAGCACGCTTTGTCTGCATTTAATTTCCAAACACACCTCCTAGACATGTACCACAGCACAAGAATTTGCCATGTCATATTAGTATCACACTGGTCTTCATTTAATCATTATATTGCATTATTAAGTTAGTAAGTAAAGTTCTTCTTATCTGCTACCACGAAAGCATACTACTTAGCGGGTGGGTCCTCTGGGATTTGCCACGTAAACATATGGGTCAAGAGAATCGATGTCCTGTGTGAGGAATTTTGCAACCAGGATTCTGYCTAAGTTAAGATCATTTTATGTTGTATAAAAGTTTGCTGCAGTGTGTGATTCTGAGCAATCACTTTGGGAAAGGTAAGAAGTGGCAAGAAAGCAAGTTTCACTATATCAAGTGAATTAATGAAATGATGAAAGAAAAAAAGGAAAGCATTTAAATTATCAGGGTATTAGGGCAGAAACTGAGGTTGTACGTCACAGCACTACAATGTTCCAGAAGACCACTCCTATGGACAACAGGAGGGACAGAGTCAGAGAATAAAGAAATTGGGATAAAGCATTCCAGTGCTTTTCAATGTATCATGAGAAATTACATTGCCCAGAGCAGAGATGGAGTGGCTAGTGCAGATAAACGGTCCAAGTCCATGGATGTTTCAAGTGATTTGTACAGGCACTTTCAGACTTTGGTAGACACCAAGGTAAAAGTTAATGAATCCATGAGATGTTGCTGGGACTTCACCAACTCTGTTTTTCTTGCTTTCTCAGAAAAGCCAAAACAAAAAAAAAGAGTTGAAACTCATAAAAATACCTCAAACATAACCTAGGAAAATGTGCAACATTCAGAACTTCCTGCAAATCTCAGGAAAAAAACCCACAAAAAACACCAAAACTGGAAAAACAAGAAGTGAAAAAATGTGACTTGAGGAAGATCCAAACTTTGACAGATCAAAATCCAAGCTGGCTGAGTTTAACACTAACCACGCTGACACACCCTAGAGAGACAGAGCACATCCAGACTCACGAAAAAGTAACACATCCCTCCCGGCATGGGACTGCATCGGTGGTCCATCAGCTGCAACAGCTGGCGGCTGTGTGTGTCAGGTCTCCAACCAGAGAACAGCCAGACGCTGGACAGGATTCTTTCCTAGTCAGATGAGGATGCTTTCACTCAATGGTGAACCATTTCATTGCCTCCAAATCCAAAGAGGATGCTGAAAACAGGGAGCCTTTGACCTCTGTTGTAATTAAAGCTCTGGCTGAGTGAAAACCAAGGAAGTGCAGTCTCCTGCAACGAAAGTGCCGAGTCACTAGATCACTAAGTAGATCCCAAATCTGGTCAGGAAGAGAAAAAACTCTTTTTTTCCCCCTCTTTTTTATTTTTCTTCACAAATTACTTCCCAAGCTCTAGGCAATAACTGGACATACCACGCTCTTCAGAAAAAGTGTCCAGCAAATGGCAAAGCTCAGCGTACCTATACCGCAAATAAAACCAATTCTGAAAGATAGCAAACCAACCTCAAAAATAAATGGGAGGATCTGGCTTTACCTTGCTGCTGCTATGCAAGAGTTTGATTTGAACAGATTAACCAGGAACATTTGGATGAAGGGGAAGTAACACAGGAATGTAGTATATGTCTCAAACCTGTAAGAAAGGAGTTAGGGCCATCAGGAGCTCATTTAGTTTTCCTTCACTCATTAACAGTTTCAACTAAATCAGGGGTATTAAAACCTTTAGAACACATTTTTCCCCTGTTCCAAGAGAGAAATCAATTAATGTTGCGTGTTAAATCGCTATGGTCACTGCTACTCTTTCTGGCCAGGCAAAGCCAAGTTTTCCCCAAGGGAAAAAACCCACAAAACTAAGACAACAAAATCAACTAACTGAAGGAATCCAGGTAGCAAGTGAAGACCCTGATCAGAAACTATTTTCTGGTCATTTTGAGAGGATACATTCAGATTATGTTCAAGATTCAAATGCTGTGGATGGCATAGTCCATCAGAAGCACCTCCCACTGGTCCTGCATTCCTAGGAGGCTTAAGCCGTATGTTGGCTCCATATTTCTCTCACAGGTAGGTTGGTGTGAACCTAAAATGCATGGTCCAGTCACTAAGATCAATTCCACATCCTCCTTCTCCTCCCATGCTTCAACATGCTGAACTGGCCGCGGCTCCTGCTGGCGTCTGTCCTGAAGAGCCGGACAGGGGCCTGGAGGTGCACGTGGCCAGCACTGTGAGATGAACTTCTCATCGCATGTTTGTGGCTAACACTAGGAAACCAAATTCTGGAGAGAGAGCTGATCAAACCTGTGGACAATGGCACCGAAATGTTTTGCAGAGATTTGCAAGTACCAAAAGAGACACATCTTGCTTAAATCCTGGTAACTGGGACATGATTTTCTTGCTACAGCAGACTTTGTCAGCGTTTTATGGTTTTCTGTTCCAGCTACTCTGCACACAGGAACAAGTTAGGCTGACTTGGAAGCAATCATAAAAAGAATCTCTTTATGGTATGGCTTAAAAAGAAAGGTGTAATAGCAGATATAATGATATAAAGCAGAAATTTGGAGAATTTCTTTTTAAATACTTACATTCTCAATCTCCTTAAATACTTCAGGAAAACCAGAATGTTACACTTTTCTCCAGAGTGCTCAGCCTTTCACCATCAATACAGCTAGATCTTGTGTCTCGGAGATTACTATAATAGATGATGTACTGATTTTCTGTCTCAGAAATGCCCGAGATCCTCTTAATAGAAAGAAAAAGTGACTAAAGCATTAGGCAAAGATTCTTAATGTTTCTAAGTTGCTATGGGAAAGGTTCTTGCATGGATTAAATAACTGGCCAGATAGGAATATTGAAAGGGGGGGAAAAATCTGCCAATACACACAGCCCTTTTATGTGATATGCGAATATCCCTACACATGACAAGCCTTGCACATTTGGAAAAAAAACCCCGAAACCTGAAGAATTCAACTTCATGGCAGTTGAGACAGGTCTTAAAACCTATTTCCATAGCATTTCCTCTACCAGCCATTGGTGGGGCAAGAAAAACCTCCCAGTACCTTAGTTTCAGAAAAAAATACATAGTTTCGTACTTTCCTACAATGTTTTTATTCTTTGTATTGAAGATACCAAATCATCAAAAGCTGCTATGCTGCAGTTACAGAATATGTTTGTTGCTTTGCCACACTTTCCCATTCTTTATGTGCACGGAAGAGAAAGATGGTTTTCCTGGTAAAATAGTGAAAGAGGATTTCTCTTTCTGGATTACCAATCAACAAGAAAAGTGTGCAGTCAGCTTTGGGGCAATCTCTGAAACAGTAAAAAGCAGCATTTTTTCATCATCCCTGACATCTTCCTGTTCACAGATGTGAAACCAGTGTTTTCTCTTGATATTAAAAGCAAACATATTAGTCCTATTCAGTAAAAGTAATAAAACAGAAAAGTCATGTACAATGCTAGCAAATAAAAGAGATTTACATTGTAATTTCACATTCTGTCATCTTCTGTAACAAGAAAATAATAACAAACTTGCATTAAGATCTTCTGTCAGGGAAGAATGCCAATTTTTGTCTTCAAACATTTGCACTTCAATTCTTGCCTACCTGTTCTTTTCAGATCTGTTGCTCAAGCATTCAACACTTTACGTGTTTCCTCCATTATCTATCTGTTCAACCAAGATTATATACATCAATTGGGAGATGATAAATGGAGTGTGAAGACAGGTCACATTACTATGAAAATCCTCTCCTACAGGTAGTGAGCAAATGAGAAAATCTCACAGAGAGATGACAAACTTAATTTACTCTGCGTGTCCCATTCTGTCCAACAGGATGATTCACTGCGTATCTCTGATCCATGAGCTATGGCATAGGTGAATTCAGAAAGAGAACATACAAATCCAAGCAGGTGCAGTCTCTGGTTTTAACAAGTTCTCTTCGTTTTTCATAGGTCATATGCTTGTTTTTCACCCAAGAAGCCGGCAATACCTCGCCATTTATTTATTTAAGGTAATGTAAGAAATGGGTGTATCAAACTAAAAACCTGATGGAAATATAATCGCAAAGGGCATGGTATTTTTTGCCTTACTTCCCTAAGGATGCAATTGAACTGTTCTCTCCCATAAAAGCATTTGAAGTCATTGGACAAAATCGAATGCCTTAGTCATGCTAAGAGGCAGCAGCCAACAGCCTGTGTGTATTGGCTGGTCAGTTGCTGGCTACAGGATTCAAATGTGGCTAAAACTGATGATACCACCTGAACTGTCAAACGGAAGGAGAGAAAGAGGGAGAGGGAAAGGGAGAGGGAGAGGGAGAGGGGGGAGACTGGTAAAGAGATTTTTCTCCGCAGCCACTCCTTTCAAAAGACAAACCCATAGAAAAGTAAGACATTGTTAGATCTGTTTCTCATGGAATGAGTATTTTTACTGAGGGAGGACAAAAAAAATGGTTTGGTTGTAGGTATGCAACTCCAATGCAACTGTATGCAGATTGCTATCAAGACTTTGTGGACACATAGAAATAAGTATATCATGAGGCAAAATGGAAACATACAGCATGGCAGCTGCTCTGTAAGTAACTCCTGGTATAGATGAATATTGGATCTGGTTTGAAAGACCCCATCACACAGCCTTACTTGCTATTCTGTGGCTCCAGGTGTTTAAGTATCAGTTACAGCATCATTCTCCATGAATACAGAGGAAGAGGTGTACTGCCTCGGATGAAGAACCCGTTCAGTCCAACGTCCTGTTTCCACCACAGGCGAACATCAAGGGAAGAGGAAAAACAAGGCAATACGATACCTCCTCTGCAACACTCCCACAGCCTCCAACTGCTTTCGGCTCTGGGGATTTCCTGAGCCTGAGAGGGTGTTTGTTCACTAACTCTCAACACAGCCCTCTTCCAAATACTTGGCCAAACTCCTCTGCACCCTGAGAAACACCCTGTACCCAGTGGGCCATTCAGAAAGGCACTGCACGCATCCACCCCCATGTCACTGCGCGAAGAACCATCTCCTCTTGTTTGTTTAGAGCCTGGCTCCCACTACTGCAAATCTGATGGTTTGTACTCAAAAAGTCAATTGCCATCCACCCTCTCCAAGTTGTGACAGGCCTCAGGCATATCCTCCCCAAGTAACTTCTTTTGAGTGAAAACTCTTGAGCCTACTCAGTTGTTCCTTTCAAGGGACGCAAAGCCAGACAGATGAGCATCCTTGTTATCCTTTTCCAGTTCTAGTATTTCCTTTCTAAGAAGCAGGAAACACAACCGGGCACAGTGCTCATGGTGCGAGCTCGCCACAGATTTGTGGAGTGCCAAATATGTTCCCTGTTTTGTTCTCCATCCCTTTCCTTAAAATGTGCCTTTCTTTTCCAAACACCAAGCTGGTGTTTATGCAAGCCACATGTACTCAAAGTCTCACTCCTGAGTGGCAGCAAACAATTCAGATATCGCTATCGTTTATGTGAAGTCAGGACTAGGTTTCCACACATACATCACCTTGCATTTATCTACCCTGTATTTAATTTACTTTTTTACTGCCTAGTCACCCACAATTCTTTACAGATGACGCTCACCCCTGCCAACTTAGAAAAGTTTTGTATAGGCAGCGAACATTTTCACCTTGCTGCTCACCCTCTTCTCCAAGGGAGTGAAGAGTTGACAAGCACTGCTTAGCTGCATCCCTGCACTCAACTACTTGCTGATGCTGCTCTCTATGGCTATGAAATAATGCATGTCTACACTTGCCAATTAATGACAGCTACTTTTTAATACATGGCTACCAGCGGCCAAGTAATATCAAGTATTACTTGGCATACAGCACTGAAGAACTATCTAAAACACAGATACCATTATGATTAGTAACTCATGCACACCCATTAAGCCATGTGTGTTTAATATCAAACATGAGTATTATTACATGACTAGAGGAGCGCATATGAGATAGTCTGTAACCCCTTGCTAATGCATAACTATTATTTTTATTACCTTCTCATGACCATGAAAATTAGGAGCACTGTATTTGATTCATTCCGGTCGGAAGCAGAGCTGGGGAGAGTATTCTGCTGTGATTGCCCAGTCAGACTGACCCTGAGAAAAAGCAAAAAATACCTCTAGTATATGTTTCTAAAACAGTTTCACTTAATAAAGCACTAGCTGTATTGCATGGATAGTTGTGGCCCACAGCCGATTTTGTCTGAGTGCCTTGCCTCTGAATTTGCTTTTGTTTATATATTCTGATTTCCTTTTAATCCTAATTCCAGTTTGGTTGCATAATAAAAATGTCCTTCTGCCCTTAAAACCCTTACACAGGGTCCCAAACTTGACTTCACTTTAAGGCAGTTTTGGTTTGTGAATGATACAGAACTATTTGTTAACCCCCAAGCACAACTCAGAAGTTCACTCCTCCCTAAATTTCTGCTCCTACAGAACAAGGGAGAAAAGAGTGACATCAGAATAAAACAAGGAATCCAAACATATGTGTGTAAGCAAACAATTCCATTTCCAAGTCATCTAGTAAACACTTTGCTTCAAACTACTTTTATTTTACTTACTTGTAATATATTTATTCACCTCTTTGTAAGTCCACTGTCAGTCAGTCCAAAGGAGACAGTAATGAGGTTGGAGAAATGTATGCCATACGGCACCATTCCATAAGCTGCTTCCTGTAGGCCCGGATTACAATTTCTGTTTTCTTCTATTAAATACCTTGTGTTATAGACCGTTCTCTTTGACTGTGAAAGGCATTTGGACGTGTTCATTGTGGCACTTTCCCAACTTTATACAAACACTGAAAAGCAATCTTGCTGAAAGTGGACAGTTTAGTATGACTTGGTTATTAATTTTTAAGGAAGAGGGTTTGTGATCTGTGACGAAACAAATATTTTAATTGACAGGAGGAACTACCTACCACTCGTGCAAATATTTGAACCACTTAAAATGTCTTCATCTGCGTTTAAATACATATATAGATAGATAGAAAAAAAAAAAAAAATCCCAGAAGCAGGATGTTCGTTTCACAGCGTTTACAGCACACTCTGCTGGCTGTTGTTGAAACTTAATACCAAGCACGGACAACATGCTAAAAAGAAATAAAATGTTTTTCGGCACAGCTGAAACAAGAGTCTATGCAGGTAATTACCGTGGGTGGTTAGGGCTGAAATGGAGAGGCACTAGGGACATATTCTGAGGGCAGCAAGGAAGGGTTGGCAGGAAATTAAGTTTACTTTCATGGAAGAAAGAGACCTTTTGGGGAGGAAGACTTCTGTCTGTGCTGTAAGGTCATACCAATTCGGCATGGAGGCAGGGAGCAAAGATCTGTGCCAATGTCTTCACTTCCGTCGCTCCAAGGACAGGCCAGGCACTGCCTGACGGACAAGCGAGGATCACTGGCTATTCAGAATTAAGCTGGCTTTATATGAAAGTGGCTTAGAGCCACATTTGCATGACAAAGCCATTTACGTGTATCTCGTCAATAAGGAAGGCTACAGGCTCCATTTGTTCTCCTTTTGCTCTTGTGCGCCGATCACGCGCAACCAGTGGAGGTAGCGACGGGGTTTTGGTAGGAAAGCTATCGGTCCCCGTGCCGAGCAGGGCTCGGAGCACCCAGGGCTGTGAACAGTCACGGTGCTAGCCAAGGATCTTTTTCAGGAGAGAAAACGTGGTAGAAGCCGTTCTGGCCGGCCCAGCGGGGTGGGGTACGGCAGACTGCCCCCCGGCGCGGGTAGAGGCAGCGGGACGCCCCCCCCGCAGCAGCAGAACCGTGCACTTTTTAGCAGGAGGAGAGGCCCGCGCACCCCCGGCAGAACACGGGCCCGCCGCGGGCGGCCGGGCCCCGCGCCCGCTCGGGGCTCCCGCCCGGCGGGCGTTGCCCCCTCCATGTTGTAACATCGCCCGGCAGGACCTTGGCGGGGCCCCGCCGAGGCCGCCGCACGCCCGCATGCGGGTGCGGAAGCACAGCCCGGGCCGCCCTTGGCGGACAAAGGGGGCGTCCGCCGGGTGCCGCTGCTAAGGAATTCCCGCGAACGGGCGGTGGTTTTTTTCACGGGGTTGCTCAACTCTGACGCGAGGGCTGGTGCAGAAAGCGCTCGAAACGGCACACGCGGCCCAGCGCGGAAATC